>JABUQX010120264.1:27500-31293 GCA_015478945.1 Trachelipus rathkii | reverse complement strand
AACTTTAATATATATATATATATATATATATATATATATATATTTATATATAGGCACTCTGCTAATTTTCCATAGGTTTTAATTAATTTTCATTAATTATTTTCTGTCCTAACTAAATTTTTCTTTGAAAAAGCATATATTTTGACTTTATACGACAAATGTAGAGTTTGTGACCAAGATAAAGAGTCTGTCCCCTACATTCTAGCAGGATGTCAGACTCTGCTAAACAGACATCTATATACTGAAAGGCATAATACCATCTGCAGATTGATTCATTTCAGAATTGTGCCAAAAGTACGCATCAGGACAGGAAGAAGCCCTACTGGAAACACATTCCCCCGGAAATAGAAGAAAACGGGGAGGTGGTGTTACTCTATGATTCCGTTATCCATAATAGACCCGGACATCGTACTAAGGATAAGAGGGATCAGGAGTGTTATATAATAGCAGTGGGAGTCCCAAATGATAACAACGTGGTGGCATATGAAAGGGAAAAGGAAGCAAAATATCAAAGGCTCAAACACTACATTAGAAAAATGTGGAACACCAACTACATCGTGGTGATTCCTATAGTAGTTGGAAAGCTGGGTGTAATAAAGAAGAGTCTTGTAAACATCTGGAGCTCAGTATCCAGTCCACACACTGGAACAAAACTTAATGGTTATAAGAAAAAGCATTGCACTCTTACGACTTGTGTTGGGATTTGGATAAAAAAAAATTTGGAATGTCCTTTTTGTCAAGGTTTGACTACGGACACCTAAGATCTAAAGGCCTATAGATCCATTAATAACCCCTTGAAAGGGAGAAAAAAAGTCATAAATAAATAGTTTGCAAGAAATTAAATAAGATATTTCAATTTAAACTTAATTTGGGCAGGAAAGGATTAATATTCTTTCATATTCTCGTTATTCTAATTAATTTTTAAAGGAATATTACGAAGAATTTAGATTTTTTTTGCAATTAGTGTAATCATGCTATAATCGCTCAGTTTTTAAAGCGTTTTGAAAGTGGCGAGTTTTATTTTTGTTATTAATTAATTATTTAAGTTTATTTAAGTTTTTGATTTTATTTCCAACGTTCTAAATATTTATTTTGTGCATAATTTAATTTCCTTAAAATAATCTTTGAAAATAATATACAGGAGAAGAAGAAGAAGATATATTAAAATAGATTTCCCGACGCGTTTCGTCTCTATACTTGAGACATCTTCAGAGGATTATTTCTTGTAAGCGAATGAGTCTTTAAATTGATATATAATAAATAAGTCATATGATATTGAGTCTGACTGATAAATACATCGAATTTTATGTTAATGTCTGGTTGCGTGTTTTGATGTAGAAGGCTTCCGCAATTTTAAGTTTCTGGACTCCACACGATCCGTATAATATTGTGAAGTGTTTAGAAATATTAACGTTATATAATTAAAATAATCAAAGTAGTGCTTTACGCATTGCGGAGAGTAAAATCGCATTATAGTTCATCTCGAGGACAAGAAAGTCTATTCTTATTCACTAGCATTGTTGTCAATTGAAAAGAGAGTGGAAAACGAAAAGAGAAGATTTAGAAGAAAGCAGGTCTGCGGAGTCGGAGTCGGGTCGGAGTCGAGTTGGAGTCGGAGTCGGAGTCGGGTCGTGGAGTCGGAGTCGTGGAGTCGTGCAATTTCGGAGTCGGAGTCGGAGTCGGAGTCGGAGTCGGAGTCCGAGTCGGTGCAAGTGGGTCAGGTCGGAGTCGAAGATTCCTGTGTAAGTGGAGTCGGAGTCGGAGTCGGAGTCGGAGTCGAAGATTCCTGTGTAAGTGGAGTCGGAGTCGGAGTCGGAGTCGAAAATTTAGAGAACTATTATTATTATTATTATTATTATTATTATTATTATTATTATTATTATTATTATTATTATTATTATTATTATTATTATTATTATTATTATTATTATTATTATTATTATTATTATTATTATTATTATTATTATTATTATTATTATTATTATTATTATTTTTATTATTATTATTATTATTATTATTATTATATTTATTATTATTATTATTATTATTATTATTATTATTATTTTTTGATTTTATTTCCAACGTTCTAAATATTTATTTTGTGCATAATTTAATTTCCTTAAAATAATCTTTGAAAATAATATACAGGAGAAGAAGAAGAAGATATATTTACATAGATTTCCCGACGCGTTTCGTCTCTATACTTGAGACATCTTCAGAGGATTATTTCTTGTAAGCGAATGAGTCTTTAAATTGATATATAATAAATAAGTCATATGATATTGAGTCTGACTGATAAATACATAAAATTTTATGTTAATGTCTGGTTGCGTGTTTTGATGTAGAAGGCCTCCGCAATTTTAAGTTTCTGGACTCCACACGATCCGTATAATATTGTGAAGTGTTTAGAAATATTACTAATAGTTGATTGACCATGTGCCGTATTGAAATGTTCAAAGATTTTGCTGGGACTGTAGAGGTTGATATGCCCTGTCCGACAATCTATTCTTCGTGTAACCAATATATGTCGACGTACAGTCTAACTCAGGGCAGTTAAATTGGTACACAACGTGATGATTGTCGGGCAAAGCATCTCTTGTGCTAAAGGAAGATGACAGTTGTTTGGACTTATGGTATAGTCTGACTTTAATTTTTGAGGTGTCTTTAGTTTTGAGGTGAATGAATTCAAATATTATGAAGGCACTTCTCTTCCTTATTGACAAATAGCATTGGAAGTTTTGAAGAAGAAATTTATCGAATTTTTCTGATTATTTTTACTTTCTTTATTATATAATTTTGTAAGGGTTTTTATTAATTAAATTTTCAACTGAATATTGTGGATGATGAGGAATATTAATAAATTTTACTTAATGCGGCAAATTTCTTCATCAAAAATTTTCCCAAGTTGAACATAGTTTTACGATAGATTCTTTGTAAATAGTCGGTGAATAGGATCCATAGTTCATATACAGACCATTACCAGTGGGTTTTGACATGCATGCCTGTAGATAATGAGCCGTCAGAATTAACATTGATTTTGATGTCTAAAAAACAGATAGCATTATTAACCTAAGTTTCGTATATGAATTTTAAGCATGACAACTCTTGAATTTTATTGATGAACTGATGTATATGATCTATGTTCCTAAAAATAGTGAGGGTGTCGTCGACATACCTTATGTAAAATACGGGGTTAAAGTTGTTTTGTTTCACGAAGGATTTTGTTTTCCAGGATTCAACATATAGAAGTCAGCAAATGTAGGTCCAAGTGGTGAACCCATCGGCACTCCATCAGTTTGTAGATATATGTTTTCTTTAAATTTAAACGGTGTTTGAGTACAACAAATTAATAAAAGGTTCTCATATGTTGTTCTGATATATCTGGGGGGGGGGTTGGTTATTTGAGTGATACACTTCGTTAATTATTATGTCAATCGTATCAAGAACCGGTACATTTATGAACAAAGATTCTACATCAAGTGAGGCGAATATATTAGTGGCTTCAAGTTTTAAGTTTGATAATTTACATAATGATTCATTATTTGATTTAACTATGAAAGAGTTATTAAGATATGGTAGAATAATGCTGTTCAGATATTGGACAATTTCGTGTGTAACCGTTCTGCACATATATATTACAGGTCTCAAAGGTGAATTTTCTGAGTTTTTATGTATTTTATTAATATACATAACTTATATATATATATATATATATATATATATATATATATATATATATATATATATATATATATATATATATATATATAAATATATATATATATATATATAT
>JABUQX010120264.1:0-5000 GCA_015478945.1 Trachelipus rathkii | reverse complement strand
TTTTACTCAAAATTTTAAATTCTTATTCGTAAATAAAGAGTGAAATACATTAGACACCATATAACACTTAGATTCCATTAAGGGGAAAATAATTTTAATTTAAAAATTTTAACACATTTTCTTATCTCCAGTTGTGTGTTACTCATTTTCTGAAAACTTCATGAGAAAGATTTTTTGTTTTTATCTTTGAGATATTTTCTGAATATTTTTCGATGTTTAATCTGAAAACATTGATTTTCAGTTTAATGTCATTTATACCTTGTCACATGCTTCGATAGGAAAGACAGAAGAAAAGGAAATAAATATTACTGAAGGATGGAGTGTTGCAGTAAAGCTATCTTAAAAAGAGGATTAGAATAAATAAAATATTTCAATTTAGGCCTTTAGGGCAAGATCCAATTTTGAGCTGGGCTGATCCCATTTTCAGCCCCACCTAAAATAGGACATAAAAAATTCGAGTTTCAGCCGATTTTGACTATATAAACACAAAATGTAGCTTTTTTTGCCTCTAAAACGTTGTTTCCCGGTGTTTGCCCTTGTAGTCATTCTTTCAGAATTTTCAAATTTTCAAAACCCATGTTTTTGACATTTTCGAATCAACTTCCAGAATTTCTTTTCGAAATGACTTCAAACTTGAAATATGCATAGTTAGGTCCATTATCTAAAAAAAAGTATGAAGAGTACTTTTTCGATTTTTTATTTTGTGCTCAGCGTTGTCGCAATTTCCAAACCCACTTTTTTTTTATTTTGAAATGAAAAATTGCGTAAATTTTTTTCGTTTGGGCGAAGTGATTAAATTTGTCAGAAGTTTATGTAGTCGGGGGAAAGGCACATTTTTACTTAATAATTCTTTGTATGCATAGTTTTGGATTTTTTCTTGGATCAAAAAAAAAATTTTTGAAAATTTTTGAAAATTTTTTTTAATTGAGTATACAAAACAATTATTTAAGTAAAAAAAGATGCATCTTGCCGACTATACAAGCCCTGAAAATTTGATGTTGATCGGACAAGAATAAAAAAAAATATCGCAATTTTTCATTTCAAAATCCAAAAAAAAGTGGGCTCGGAAATTGGACAATGCTGAGCACAAAAATTAAAAAAATCGAAAAAGTACTTCCGTTTTTTTTTTAGATAATGGACCTATCTAGCATATTTCAGTTTGAAAAAATTATGGAAAAAATTCTGGAAGGTTGATTCGAAGAAATGTCAAAAAACAGGGTTGAAAATATTGGAAATTCTGAAAAAAAGATGACTACAGACACAGAAAAACTACAGACACAGAAAAAACACCGGAAAACAACGGTTTTAGAGGGGCAGAAAAGGCTACATTTTGCTTGTTTTATATACGTCAAAATCTGGCGCTAAAAATTTTCCGAATTTTATTGTCCATTTTGAGGTGGGGCTGGAAATGGGGATCAGCCCCAGCTCAAAATTGGAACTAGCCCTTTAATTAAAAATAGATTATTCAAAATCTTTTAAAAAATAGAGGATAGAACAACAGATTGATATATGGTTTGAGATGTCTCCTGTAAAACAAAATAAAAAATAACAACAGCAATGCAATATTAACCATTTTTGATACTTCAAATCATTTTATGTGGTACCTACACAACCTAATTTTAATAGTCCCGTAAGCTAAAACTATTAGTTTCACATCCCACTGGGCAAACCAACCCAACATGAACTCCTTGGTTCTGTTGAAGTATTTTTCAAATGTAAACAAAAGGCTTTTTTTTTATTATTTAACTATCGTAATTTTCCATTCCTTTAACATAGTCTTTAAATTCTAGTAACGTGAAAGATTGAAAAATACTAGGTTTTATAGGATAAGAATATAAGACTTTTCCGGGATTTTCATTAATTATATTTATTTTTTTATTATTATTATTATTATTATTATTATTATTATTATTATTATTATTATTATTATTATTATTATTAATTATTATTATTATTATTATTTTTATTATTATATAATTATTATATTATTATATATTTATTATTAATATATTATAATATATATAATATATATATATATAAATAAAATAGATATAATATTGTAGTATGTTTATGGTATTAATGGTATTGTTGTTGTATTAACCCTCACTTTAATCCCCTATTCCTCCTCCTCTATCTGTAAAACCCATATATATAAACTAGCTCCCCCGATGAATAGCAAATATTGGGATACGTAAAACATAGTTATATAATTAATAATATAATAAAAATATAATATAAGTTCCAATTTTAAAAATGCAAAAATATAAAAATATATAATAATCATGGTCTCACACAAATAAAGAAATATAAATTTTTTATAAATTAAAAATAAACAAAATTTTTATAGGCTCAGCATCTGAATTGTTTTGAGTGAATAAAACAAAAACATATTTTAAGAAATAACAATTTTTAAGAAAAAGCTAAAATTTTTATATAAATCTATGGAGAGTAGACAAAATGATATAAAGGTTAAATTAAAGTTTTCAGAGAGAGTAATTTAAATACACAATTTAAAAATATTCAATATTTTTTTTTTAAAATAAACATATTAATATTTTTTAATAATAATAAGAAAGCAAAACCGAATGCACCCAAATTGAACGCCACAGGCTGACAAAACAGAATTGTCATAATAAGTGGAATATCAGTTGCCGCATTTTTTCGCGGAGGGGAATGCATATAAAGAATTGGGTTTAAAATATTCTTGCGACAAGCTTACTGTATCTAAGATTTTTGACTCTCCAAGCCAGAAATAATGAATTACAAAATTGGCGCGTTCCACTTGTTGGAAACTAAAGAACTGTAAATAAACCCAAAAATAGATATATATTAGTATATTATTATTATTATTATTTATTATATATATAGTTATAGTATATACCTATATTAAATATAATGGTAAAATATGTGATTAATATAGTTATTAGAAATTTAATATTATTATTATTATTATTATTATTATTATATATCATATTTATCTATAGTAATCTCTACTCACACAGAACGGGAAAAACGACACCTCGTAGTGAGTTATTTTCAAACATATTCGCTAAGTATAGTCAAGAACTTCGGCGAGCGAATGAGGAAACTAGAGAAAAATAAAAATCAAAACTACTTAGAACTAACATAACCCGAAGCTGAGTAATCCCGTTTCTATTATATGGTTATACAACAAACAACCTCATCACCCCTCCACCAAGGTAGAACCAGGAACATTACGAAATTTCCCTATAAACTCAACCCTCTTTCAGAAAATTTTCAAACCTAAACAATAGATAACGGCTTAAACCAATTATACTCTCGTAACTTCCCGCCATCGTATTTTACTGAATTGATAACTTATAGGTACTTATAAGTCTCACCTATGTCAATAAGGTAATATAATAAATAAAAACCTATATATATTATATATATATATATATATTAGATAATTAAGAAATATAATAAATTATATATTGTAAATATATTATTTAGTAAAATTATTGATATAAAATATGGGAACATTAACAATAATTATAATTTAAATATAATATTATATATAAATTTTAATTAATTAATAAAAATCAAGAACTACTATATATACATTAACTTACTTAACTTATCTATACCTACATACATATAAATTTACTTTATATTATATAATATCTTTAACTTTACTACTATACTACTACTTTTAACTAACTATATCATAACTACTTACTTACTAACTACTTTAATCAATCATTTAAACTTAACTATTACTATACTCATTCATCTCCAATCTTAAACTCCCGCTCAGGTATCAGCATCTCAACTCATGACATATCACTACCTACTATATATCCGAATCAGTAAGTAAGTACCTATACAAGTATAAATATATACTCATATATGACAGTTTATTGAATATTAAGCATTATGATATGATGAACACTATACTTAGAAAATATTTTCTATATATACATTATAGTGTTTAGATCCCGTGTACATATTCATTACTCATTATATATATATACGTATGTGTAGTTACAACGGAGATTTAATACGCAGGTAAGATCCATATACGCTTATTTGCTAAAAGATTCCTTAATAAACACACTATTATAATACTGTTTCTTATAATATTACGAACAACTCTTCCACATGATTAGGAATATTATAATCTGGTATATTGATGTATTATATATAATACTATATAATATAATATATATTTTAATATTTTTAAATTAACGAATATAAAAGATGATGATACAATTTCTATATAG
The DNA here is from genome assembly GCA_015478945.1 of Trachelipus rathkii. NCBI lineage: Eukaryota > Metazoa > Arthropoda > Malacostraca > Isopoda > Trachelipodidae > Trachelipus > Trachelipus rathkii. Next base: position 756 of record JABUQX010120264.1, on the reverse strand, counting down.
TAAAGGTATATACGATGTTAAAGTCTTTTAGTAAAAATATACAAGGGTCCTATTAAATAAATTATTATATATAATCCTATATTGATACGATTATTTGAATTGCATTAAACTGAACGAGTGAATATAGCTATTGAACTTACACAAGTCTACTTACTTCAATATTATATTAATTATGTTATTTACAGTGTATTTTTTATTAACCAAAATTATACATTATCATAATCAGAAATAATGTTAATATGAGAGATGTTACTTATATTATAAACAATTACTATCTTAATACCTAATTTTAGTTCTGGAGACAAAGAAGAGACGTGAGCCAGATAATACTTATATTGTATAAATTAATTAGTCAAACTCTAAATGTTATACCTAATGCAAAGAATAAAAAGTTTCATAATATATACTAAAGGTATATAAAGAAGTTAACTTCCATCCCACACGGTATATTTTACTGGGTGTGATTTCTTCACCTAATAGATATACACGTACGAGAGGGTATATCTATAGCTACTGCACTCAAAACATCTTATATCATCTAACGATCATATCTGATTATTATTGTCTATTAACATACCTACTAGTTATATGATATTATTAAATATACAATGATGGGCAAGCTATTTGTAAAAAAATATATTTTTACACAGTTATAAAAAAACTACTAAATAGAATACATATAGATAATAAGTGCTTAGAAAATATAAACGTATAACATACTCTAAAATGTACTAATTCATTATTATTTACTTACGG
>JABUQX010120263.1:0-11259 GCA_015478945.1 Trachelipus rathkii | reverse complement strand
GTATTCCTTTTTTCCTCCTTATGTAATTCCAAACATCTTATTTTTGAAACCTCATCATTGGCTTTTAGTACATTCAACCACGCTTCTTATTTACTTTTAACCGCTTGCATCACCATTCCACCACTCTGTTAACATTCTTACTTCCAACTTTAGCACATCCACATACTTTTCCACTACAAACAACTGCATACTTCATTTGCTTCCAGATTTCAGTTTCAACTGGTTCACATTCAACTGATTTACTTGCGAGTGCTCTTAAATACATATCCTTATTAACTTCACCTTCACTTAACTTCCCGCTCTTAATTCCACCCACTTAACTTCCTTATCACCTTCTTATCCTCTCTCCTCCAACTTAATTTTAGATAAAACATAATAATCCGATAATCCCATTCCTAACCCCCTCACTGACTTAACATCCAACACATACTTCAACATCTCCTTGACCAACAAAATCAATCATTCTTTTCACTTTGATACCATCTCTACCTACACCAACTCTAATATACTTATGAATACTCTTGTTAACCCTAGAATGCAGACATGGTTTTTTCGAAACGCACTTACAGACATGGGGTCAAATTCACCCCAAGTGGGAAAATATACAGTAAAATCTATGGAATATTTAATTTAATAAATTTTACTAACAGAATCTCTTGTTTAATGATAAATCATGATGACAATAGCAAAAAAAAATCATGAAATAAAATAAAGAAAAGTTACAACCATAAAGAAAAAAATCGTAAAAAAAAAAATTCTTGACGTTTTTGAAAAATGAACATTTCCTCTTTTAGTTGAAGGGTATGGTTCTCTTTACTGAAAGTTTGAAGTTCATGCAACATGCGGAAGTCACCTAGTTTCTGAAATGAAAATGTGTCATTTTTTTTTTTTTGGCCTTTTTTTGGTGGGTTTTGGACTAGTGTTGGCTGAGCACCGGAATTTTGTGAACCGCACCACACAACACCCTGGTAAGCACACCACGCACTGCACCGCACCCAAAGCCATTTTTGTCGCACCACACCGCACCTCTGTTTCAATGCGCACCGCACCGCACTGCACCGCACCGCAGCACACCGCATCTCTATATTTTAAAAATTGCACCTCACTGGTACACTGGATTTGTGTGGCGCACCGCACCACACCAAAATGAGCGCACCACTTACCGTACCGCACCGTACGGCACCGTACCGCACCGCACCACACCTCTATATTTTAAAAATTGCACTACACCGGTACCCTGGATTTGTGTAGCACACCGCATCACTCCAAAATGAGCGCACCACAACCCGTACCGCACAGCACCGCACCGCACCGCATCTGGTGTTTTGGCCAACTCTAGTTTAGACTAATTGAAGTTTTGAAGGAATATCTGAAATATCGTGTTCAAACTTACAAAGGAAGTTTCCTTTTGTAGAAGAATATATATAAACATATATAAGAACACCACTATTAATAACTCGGCACCGCACCGGAGCCAGCCCCGGTACCGGTACCAACTTATACTCCTCATTCTTCATCCATCCTTCCTCATTCTTTTTCTTTCATTCCTCCTTCTTCATTCTTCTGTTCTATTATGCTTTCCGGGCATTTCTTCCTCTTTTATTTCAGTTGGGGATCCCCTCCGGGGGTCCCAAACACCAATCATTCTTATTCATCATTCTTCCTAACTCCTTTCTCCATCCTCCTCTATGCACTCTCCAAATTTCATCCTCCTACCATCATTTCCTATTTTTAGGGGCCAGCACTCCCTCCAGGTGGTGCATGGACACGTAATCTCATCGTAGCATCACCAAATAGGGTGCTAAGTTTCAGCCTTCTACGATCATTTCCAGGTTTTTGGGCTCAGCCCCATCACACGTTGGCCGTAGCGACGCGAAACCGCGATTTCGAGAAGGCGGCGGCGGAGCTACCATCGGACGGTTGCATATATATATATATATATATATATATATATATATATATATATATATATATATATATATATATATATATATATATATATATATATATATATATATATATATATATATATATATAATATATATATATATATATATATATATATATATATAATTATATAATAATATATATATATAATTATATATATATATATATATATATATAATTTGTTTTTTCGGAAAAATCGTTTTTTTTCAGGATTTTTCGGTTTCCAGTTTTCCAACTTTCCAATTTTCTAATTTTCCAATTTCCAGTTTCCAATTTTCAAGTTTCCAGGCGGCATCAATCGCTGGTATCCTGTAGGTTTGTTGTATTAAGCTTGTTACTTGTAAAGTTGATGCCATTCTAATATTTCAAAACCCATAAGGCATGTCACATTTATTATTGATTATTGATTATATATATATATTATATATATATAATATATATATATATATATTATATATATAATATATATATCACCTGCCACTATTATATTACGTTATAATATTTTACTATATATTATATACAATATATATATATATATATTACTCTCACTATATATATATATCGCAATTCACTTATATATAAACTATATAGTTATATATATATTAATCTATAATGATTATTATATTATATTCATGAAACCTCGTATAATATCTATATAACTATGAATATATATTATATATAAACAAATATAAATATATATAGCTAATTAATACTACATATATATATATATATATTATAACAATATATATAATAGAGCATGACTATTATTATTATTATGTATATATTATATATCACTATACAATTATTTAGGTAGTTATTATATTATTATATTATATCAGTAATTGTGTATACAGTGAATGATAATAACTCATAACTACCTTGTACTAAATTAAATAGTGAGAGCCCAAATTATTATCTGAAACCGATATACCATCAACATGAATACATATTATATTATTAACTAAAATTTTAAGATTTTCTTTTGTCATTTATATACAAATATTAAAACATATAAATTATAAGTGTTTGACTATACGTTTATTCACTACATTTAAATTGAGTTAAAATAATTTAACTCGGTTTGTCCAAAGGAGATACTCTCATCAATTAATCTGATACTACTTATAATATATTTATACTATAGTAGAGCCTACATATATATTTAATTATACTGAAAACCGATATTTAACCATGAATTATATATATAAATTAATATTGTGTGAGCCAAAAATATTATTAAATTGCGTTTTTCAATATTTCGTAGTTTGTACTAATAAAAAAATATAAAGAAACATAAATCATCCCTCGATATCTATCATCAGTCTCATACCCTACTACATCAACATATCGCGTATATTTTCCAATTTTTCTCTCACGTTTGGTCCTGTGCAGCAGAGGGATCTCTCCATACATACACGCTCGCGCGCGCCTAAAATGTGCACTATCCTTAGGACGCTCCTATTATTATGTTGTCTCTTATAGAGAACCTGAATGCTAACATCATTGGTGTAGAAGTGAATAAAATTAGTTATCAGCACATATTCTATGAATATTATACTTCTATTAGAGAACCTAATTAACAACAGTCATAATTAGTTCTAAATTATCTCCTTATTGAGCTAACGCTATTATATATAATCACTTATACTAATAAATATGATTGTTAATAAATTTTTTATTTCTGAGTGATTTAGTTGCAAAGGAAGTATAACCTCAAACACCCTCTTTTAAATTACCTAGTGAGGATGAGCCTCACATAATAATTTAATTATACTTGAAACCGATCTAACTATATAAATTTAGTAATAATCCATATATTAAAAAAATTTAGATTTTCTTTGCTAATTTATACCACATATTAAACAATATAAAATAGAGGCTTGATATACGCTTTATATCACAATACATAAATGTGTGTCGTTAAATTTTATTCTACAGTTGCGGCCAAATGAGATACCTCAAAACACCTGGCCTAAAATTACCTAGAGCCCAAATTATATTCTGAAACCGATCTAACATAATTGAAATACTCATAATATTATATACATAAATTTTAAGTATTTCTTTATGCTTTACACCAATTAATAAATATACAATATTATTAACAGTGAGGAAAACTTAAGCGTGACTTCATAAATTCAGACTGAGAGTTTTTTATCACTACATCAAATTGGAGTAGACATTCTCACGGCGTATTTCTTGTACACCAACAAGGACCACTACCTCTCCAAACAACCAGCACCCATTATACATTGTGAAGCTGGCTAGAAGCTCGCACCCCAAAATATACTTAATCTTTATTACAACGATATAAAAATCTACTCAGTGGTGAATAAGATTTTTGAAGTATTAGACACATACACTTACTTCACGTTTTGTTTATCTTTCTGCTTTTTCAGATACTTATAAGACGCGCCAGGAACTCATAGAAATAATGCAATATGGCTATGCAAACGATCCTTGTATCCAACTACCTAAAATTGGTAAATATGATATGTCATCGTGGAGCCAACGCCCCTTTAAATGTTACGAATTGTGACAAGGGAAGATATACACTAACAAACACTGGCCAGCCACATTAGTTGGTGTGACGTTAGAGAAAAGACCGCCCAATGAACCTCTGATTATAATATCCATTAGGTGTTAAGGATTTTTGTAAAACCGATCGATGCTTCTGAAAACATAATAAAATATGGACATTACCTCCTAAGATATTAAGTATTCATCTGTTGCTATTACAGACATTATATAGAAAAAGAGATCAAGATATAATAGGTCATTGATATCTTACTGAGACTTTATAGGATCATCTTTGTACATCAAATTGTAAAATATTTTACGGTGTTCCAAAATACATAACCCTTCTCAAACCACCTGGCTAAAATTGGCTAGGAGCCCAAACTATTTATTCATGTAACTCGATATTTGTATCTTTCGGTGAACTTTAAATTGCATTATAATAGCTGTTATACTCCATAAAAATTTAGATTATTCTCGTGTAAGTCATAGCATGTCCTCTAACAATCTATACATTTTAAGCTCACATTGTAGAATAAACTTTTTCTGAACGCATTTTGACGGATTATACTTAGAGAAAGTAGTGTTTTTGTGTTAAAGTGAATATCTATATAACTTACTCACGGTTGTGTATAGAGAGGACGATATACTCCTTCTTACAAAATACATCGCGCTCTCGCGGTCAGAAAAGCTGAATTACCTTAGATTAGCCTCTCCTATATTTTAGAAATGGTTTATCTTGTATATCACGGTATCTTGTGAGGAATACTATTGGTTATCTTACTGATGGTGATATTTAATCGGTGCATGTTTATTATAACATTTTTGGGGAGATATATACAGTCTTGCTCTCTCTAAAACTATATAATTTTGTGGAAATTTTTAGACATATTTTGAAAATTTTATGAGCGCGATTATTACGTCTTTGAGTCTACCTACATAAACAATGTGGATATGAAATGACCTTTCCTTTCTTCATGAATAGGTTGGTGTGGGGCAATAAGAAAAGTCATAATGAATTTATTATGTACTTTTTAGACCAGGTTTTAGAATTTAGCTCGTACGTGGGAGCCCAAAACTATTCATTTAATCTGAAGAGCCTAACTTTCCTCGGACAATTGAATTTATCATAGTGCCATGATAACAATATTAATAGTTAGGTATTGTTATAGCTCACTCAATTCTTCAATTGTTAAAACACAAATTTTTGAAATGGTCTTGACGTACTTTTTTATGTTCACGTACGTGCCTTATTCGATAAATATATATTAACTCGGCCAGTGTTCTCTTGTGAGAATACAGTGGGTGAGAGAGCTCGCTCAATTATTCACCTGCTACTTATTAATTTTTAGCATAAGGGGTTCTCAAATTATTATAGATGCTCTTGAGAGAACCGAATATACTTATAAGAGGTGATTACTTCTCATGGATATATTATAAACATAGCTATTTATTAAGTATTTTTGTCATGTTTGCTATTACACAGATATCAGTCCTACATTATTAATAGGAGCTTTTATATAGCTGAAATGCTCTCTTGAAATTCTCTTAGAAATATCTCTAATTAGTGAAAGAAATATTTTACGGTTTGGCTATCACAGAACATTACCTCATAATACAACATGGCCCTAGTCTCCTCCTTGCTAAATTAATTACAGTCGTATGGTAGATACACGCGTAGATTTATAAATTTTATATTCACTTAGAAAAGGCCGATTTCTTATATGCTATTAACGGGAGGGAATCACTATATTTATAACAAAAATTTTAGAGTTTATTCTCTCTGGATTTTTGTCATATTAACACTACTAGCTGTTATTACTTTTTTGGATAACAATTATAAATAAGCTTGACTACGCTTTTTATTGGTACGTACAATACTAGAAGACTCGCGCCGTGTATATAATTTTATTATATCAGGTTTTTGTCATAGTAGACTCTATTTAAATTTTATTATTCGATCTTTGTCCTATTCAAAATCATTAATAATTACATTAGGCGCACTCTACACTACTCTGATTAATATTGACAAGGCTCGTAAGAGAGAGGTGATTTTTATATTTTTAGAAGTTTTTTTTTGTGAATACTATGGTATTTTCGGATTTTAATTAAGTCTAGATCATACTTTTGGATGAAACACATTTATAACAATTATTTAGGATTCTTGCTATTACCACATATACCATATAAATGAGCTTGTCTACGCTTTATCACTACATTAAAATGAGGTGTAAATCTTTACAGTAAGCGAGTCTTCTCTCGCACAAATTATAATTTATACGCTTCAGACAACCTCTTGAACTTCTGATACCTATAGGTTGTCGCGCCTCCTTATATTAGATTTATGGTATTCTCACAAAAACCACGATCTTAACATAAGAATGGTACCATTCCTCCTGACAATTAACATGTCTGAATGAAACAGAATTTTGAGATTTTCTTTTTCTTATATATTTATTACACAAGAAAGGTTTTTGTAGTGATGACCTCAAATATTATAAGAGACTTGCCTTTTCTCGTGAATTTTTACGCTTTATTTAATCGCACTGCTAGTAAATGTGTAAAACCTTTTACGGTTGGTATCATATTGTGAGATACCTTCATTACCGAAGATTCATAACAGCTGTTCAATTTAATTTATGTGAAAAATTTATTCAGAAATTTTATTCGCAAATTTTATGTGTATATTTCTTTGAGTAATGTCTTGAGTGGAATCAACAATAATATTAAAATAATCCGGCGCTCTCGAACTCTCTCCCATCCTCCGCCGACATTACATGATCGTCAGATATGCAATGATGATAATTTATAATTAATTTGTATAGAAAAGTGATTTTTATCGTGTTTTGTAGAGTGCGCAAAAATACTAAGTGTTATACTCTCCGTGGACTCTCTTAAATAGATTATCTGTTCTATGAGTGACTGGGCTCTTGCAAATTTTATATGAAACAGAATCTAACATGGATGCATTCGTTCTAACACAGATCACTCTACTTTAGATTTATAATTTTTTTGTAATTATCTCGAAATTTATATGAGACAATATAAATAAGATTTTACTATCGCTCGTTAGTGTGCTTGTACATATATGTGTAATTATTTTACGGATGTAGGTTGAACAAAGGAGATACCTCAAACACCTTGGCCTAAATTACTAGGAGCCCAAATTATATCTGAAAACCGATCTAGCATGAATACATATTATAACAAATTTAGATTTCTTTGCTATTACACATAAAACAATATTAATAAGATTGACTACGCTTTATCACTACATCAAATTGTAATTATTTTACAGTTGAGAAACGGAGATACCTCAAACACCTGCCTAAATTACCTAGGAGCCCAAATTATTATCTGAAACCGATCTAACATGAATACATTATATCTATAACAAATTAAGATTTCTTTGCTATTACACATATAACAATATAAATAAGTTTGACTACGCTTTATCACTACATAAATGTGTAAATTATTTAGAGTTGTGCAAAGGAGGTACCTCAAACACCTGCCTAAAACACCTAGGAGCCCAAATTATTATCTAAAACCAATCTAACATGAATACATATAATAACAAATTTAGATTTTTTTGCTATTACACATATAACAATATAAGTAAGCTTGACTAAGCTTTATCACTACATAAATGTGTAAAAGGTTTTACAGTTGTGCAAGGAGATTACCTCAACACCTGCCTAAATTCCTAGGAGCCCAAATTATATCTTGAAACCGATCAACATGAATACTATATAAAAAATTTAGATTTCTTTGCTATTACACATAAAACATAATAAATAAGCTTGATTACGCTTTATCACTACATCAAATTGTAAATATGTTACGATTGTGCAAATGAGATACCTCAAACACCTGCCTAAATTACCTAGGAGCCCAAATTATTATCTGAAACCGATCTAACATGAATACATATTATAACAAACTTAGATTTCTTGGCTATTACACATAAAACAATATAAATAAGCTTGACTACGCTTTATCACTACATCAAATTGTAAATATTTTACGGTTGTGTAAAGGAGATACCTCAAACACCTGCCTAAATTACCTAGGAGCCCAAATTATTATCGAAACTGATCTAAACATGAATAATATTATAACAAATTTAGAATTCTTTGCTATTACACATATAACAATTTATATAAGCTTGGCACGCTTTATCGGTACATAAATGTGTAAACTTTTTACGGATGTGCAAATGAGATACCTCAAAAACCTGCCTAAATTAACTAGGAGCCCAAATTATTTACTAAAACCAATCTAACATGAATACATATTATAACAAATTTAGATTTCTTTGCTATTACACATAAAACAATATAAATACGCTTGACTACGCTTTATCACTATATCAAATTGTAAACATTTTACGGTTGTGAAATGGAGATACCTCAAACACCTGCCTAAATTACCTAGGAGCCCAAATTATTATCTGAAACCGATCTAACATGAATACATATTATAACAAATTTAGATTCTTTGCTATTACACATATAACAATATAAATAGGCTTGACTACGCTTTATCACAACATAAATGTGTAAATTTTCTACAGTTGTGCAAATGAGATACCTCAAACACCTGCCTAAATTACCTAGGAGCCCAAATTATTATCTGAAACCGATCTAACATGAATACATATTATAACAAATTTAGATTTCTTTGCTATTACACATAAAACAATATAAATCAGCTTGACTACGTTTTATCACTACATCAAATTGTAAATATTTTACGATTGTCCAAAGAAGATACCTGAAACAATTGCCTAAATTACCTAGGAGCCCAAATTATTATCTGAAACAGATCTAACATAAATACATATTATAACAAATTTAGTATTCTTTGCTATTACACATATAACAATATAAAAAAGCTTGACTACGCTTTATCAATGCATAAATGTGTAAATTTTTAACGGTTGTGCAAAGGAGATACCTCAAACACCTGCCTAAATTACCTATGAGCCCAAATTATTATCTAAAACCGTTCTACATTAATTACATTATAACCAATCTGGAATGTCTTGCGCAATATCCATAAAACAATATTAATAAAGTTTGACTACGCTTTATCCATACATACAAATTGTAAATTTTTTACGGTTGTGTAAAGGAGATACCTCAAACACCTGCCTAAATTACCTAGGAGCCCAAATTATTATCTGAAACCGATCTAACATGAATACATATTATAACAAATTTAGATTTCTTTGCTATTACACATAAAATAATACAAATAAGCTTGACTACGCTTTATCACTACATAAACCTGTAAATTTTTTACGGTTGTGCAAACGAGATACATCAAACACCTGCCTAAATTACCTTGGAGCCCAAATTATTATCTGAAACCGATCTAACATGAATACATGTTTATAACAAATTTAAATTTCTTTGCTATTACACATAAAACAATATAAATAAGCTTGACTACGCTTTATCACTACATAAATGTGTAAATTTTTTATGGTTTTGCAAAGGAGATACCTCAAACACCTGCCTAAATTACATAGGAGCCCAAATTATTATCTAAAATCGATCTAACATGAATACATATTATACCAAATTTAGATTTCTTTTGCTTTACACATAAAATAATTACAAATAAGCTTGACTTACGCTTTATCACTCATAACCTGTAAATTTTTTTACGGTTGTGCAAACGAGATACATCAAACACCTGCCTAAATTACCTTGGAGCCCAAATTATTATCTGAAACCGATCTAACATGAATACATGTTATAACAAATTTAAATTTCTTTGCTATTACACATAAAACAATATAAATAAGCTTTACTACGCTTTATCACTACATATATGGGTAAATATTTTACGGTTGTGCAAAGGAGTTAATCAAACACCTGCCTAATTTACATAGGAGCCCAAATTATTATCTAAAACCGATCTAACATGAATACATATTATAACAAATTTAGATTTCTTTGCTATTACACATAAAACAATATAAATAAGCTTTGCTACGTTTTATCACTACATCAAATTGTAAATATTTTACGATTATCCAAAGGAGATACCTCAAACACTTGCCTAAATTACCTAGTAGCCCAAATTATTATCTGAAACCGATCTAACATGAATACATATTATAACAAATTTAGATTTCTTTGCTATTACATATATAACAATATAAATAAGCTTGACAACGCTTATCACTACATAAATGTGTAAATTTTTAACGGTTGCGCAAAGGAGATACCTCAAACAACTGCCTAAATTACCTAGGAGCCCAAATTATTATCTGAAACTGAACTTACATGAATACATATTATAACAAATTTAGATTTCTTTGCTATTACACATATAAACAATATAAATAAGCTTTGACTACCGCTTTTTACTACATAAATGTGTAAAATTTTTAACGGTTGGCAAAGGAGATACCTCAAACACCTGCCTAAATTACCTATTAGCCTAAAATTATTATTTAAAACCGATCTAACATGAATACATATTATAACAAATTTAGATTTCTTTGCTATTACACATAAAACAATATAAATAAGCTTGACTACGCTTTATCACTACATCAAATTGTAAATATTTTACGGTTGTGAAAAGGATATACCTCAAACACCTGCCTAAATTACCTAGGAGCTCAAATTATTATCTGAAACCGATCTAGCATGATAACATATTATAAAAAAATTTTAGATTTCTTTGCTAATTACCCATATGAATATATAAATAAGCTTGATTACGCTTTATCACAACATAAAATTGTGTAAATTTTCTACGGTTGTGCAAAGGAAA
>JABUQX010120261.1:35000-53409 GCA_015478945.1 Trachelipus rathkii | reverse complement strand
CACACACACCACACACCTACACACACACACACATAATATCTATACAAATGGACAATAATCAATACAGTATATATATAATAAATATATTTACACTACTGATATATAATACCAGATGTTGGGCGGTAGCAGAAAGGCTAGGCTGGATATTTTAATTCAATTTATAAATAATTATAAAATTGTAAGAATTAAAACATTATCAATTTCTTAATATAAAAATTTTTTAATCTTATTGACACTCAAGGGGAAAATAGTCTTGTGAAGTTTAAGGTTACTATCGTCATGTATATATTATATAAATATAATATATTAGATATTGTAAATTAAAAAATTACAAATATAGTAATATTTTTAAAGTACTTTAACTAATATTGCTATTATGTAGATTTTATATATTATATATATATATATTATAATATAATATATATACTAAATATATATATATATATATATCTACGCTAGATATGTATCATATATAATATTATATATATATATCATTAGTGGTTTCTTACGTATCTTAATTTTATAATTTAATAAGGATAATTTAACAGAAGGTTTTAATCAAAACTGTTCTTGTTCCAGTGAGCGTCTAATCGAGCTTCAAAAATACATAATACCACACATACACACAAATATATAATATATATATATATATATATATAATATAAATATATATTATATATATATAATCATATTAATATTATAATATATCTATTTATATATAAATATAATATAATATATTTATTTATAATAACTATTATATAATGTATATATAGGTTCATATGAGATATTAATAATCTAAATAACATATATATAATAATAAATAAACAATTGAGCTAAATTACACACACACAAATACACATTATTAGATGTCTAAAGGTAGTTTGCGCAGCCAACATAACAAACAAATATTTCTGAGGATGTTTTTCAAAAGTTTATTTAATGCAGCGGCAAACATTTAAAGTTATTGTGGAACGTCTTGTTTTTTTTTTTTTTTTGAGAACAATACTTTTATGACGAATGGTGAATTAGTGACGGCAGTATATTTGGTCTTGAAAGTTAAGAAACGAGATTCCCAAAATTCTGAAACCTCTTCTCATATAAATTTTAACATAAAAAATAATGTAACGGTGCAAAATTACACTAAAAACTAACAAGTGAGAGTAAAAGAAGCAGAAAGCCAACCAGAGCCAATATCCTACTACTACTATACTACACTACTACTACTACTACTAATACTACTACTCTCACTACTACTACTAACTTAATAATATACAATACTATAAATATAATTCTAATAATTCATAAAAAAAAAAAACAAAATTAATATAAACAATAACCAAATAAGTACTAAGGAAAAAGTCCCCGCAAACCCCAAAACGAAATTAAATTGGTTTTGAAGAAAATATAGTAAAAAAATACAGACATTAATGAATTTGTGGTATAATACATATATAATATATCTAATAATATTATCATGTATTAATTAATTAATACATCTTTTATCTGCTCCTACGAAATTGTCAGCGTCAGTTTTACTCTGATAACTGTTATTTTTGCGAACTAATGAGATTATAATAAATATTTTCAAGATTGAAAAAAAATGAAGCTTTTCTTTCTAAATTAGCCCAATTAAGAAACATGGGCTTTACTAATATGAAATTATCGTTGTATATTATTTGAACTGTCTTTAGTCTCGCAGCATATCTAATTGCGTTGCAAACTTAACTAAATCTAATATTAATAAAAGACACAAAAAATAAAAGCAAATTTAAAACAATCATCTAATAAAAAGAAACAAATATCAGAATAAACACACACACAACATGAAAACAGAGTTACACCAAACAAAGCAAGTTCGCATATATCCTTTACCACCTACTTGATACTACAACCTAAGACTATTATCACTTAATTTCACATCATTACTTATTTTTACACTTTTTTTTTATTACATTATATTTTAATTAATATAATTTTAAAAATTCCTCCCTTGAAATCACACTGGAAAAGAATGAGAAAATTATTTTTTTTCCTTTCGAGTCACTATTATATCGGTCAATATATTGATAAAGTTTCGATTAAGCATTTCATAAAAAATTGTTATGGATTAATTTTTTTACCAAATATATATATATTGTATCATTGTCCTTATAACAAATTCATTTAGTAGGATTAATTCAAATAAAAAGATACGACTTGTAGTTTTGATCAATCTTTGCTTTAGTAAATTTATAATAATATTTGTTTTCGTGAAATTGAAATAATAGCGATAATAGTCTTAATATTATTAAATATGAATTGATAAATAATACTTGCAAAATTGATCTGCTTAAAATATTCAAAATGAAACTTGGTTTAAAAAACAAAATTATTTTAGCACGCAACGTCTTGTTGCGACTTTTTGAGTTCAACCTTGAATTTTCTTTTGTTAAATTCTAATAACTACTCCTTTGGCAGGAGTGATCAATCTAAGTGAGCAATCTATTATCTACATCAGTAGATATGTATAATGAGCATAGTTAAGGAATTAAATAACAAAATCTAAAATTTAAAGCACTTATACAAACACACACTAACACTATCACACCTCGTTCAAGTTTACAACACATCCCTCCTATATCAATAACAAATTACAATCACACTTAACAACACACATACATCACATCAACTATACTCATCACATCTATTAATAAATCAATAATTATAATACTTAAAAAAAATATTACACACACAAATAAGAAAAATAGACAAAAACAATTAATTTTTAAACTACACACACATACACATCATACACAGGATACATCAATATATAAAAATAAAATTATATATAATGTATATAATATATTATATATAATAATATTAATCTACTATATTATATATATATTCTAAATATATCTATTATATAATATAATATTAATTATATATATATATATACTAATAAATATATACATTATATATTATATATTAATATATATATATAATACTATATCTATATTATATATATATATATATATATATAATACCTTCTTATATATAACAATATCTATATATATATCTAATATATATATAATTTAAAAATCTAATATATATATATATATATAATACATATATTATAAAATATATTAATATATTAATAAATTAATATTTAATTCATTTTTATCTGGGCAACTCTTATTTGGGGGGTCCATGTCATCTATCCAGAACCACAGAGACCATCCATTGGGCCGAAGCGCACAGGTCTATCAGGGAGGATAAATATTGATGGATAAGAGATTCTTATTAGGGGGTGAGTGGAAAACACTTATAAAAGGAGGTGATCGTGTTTCAGCTCCGTTAATGGCCATCTTTCGAAAAAGTGGCGAGACGCTGTCTTTATTGGAAGATGCAATCTGTTGCCTAGTATTCCTGGAGGTCTGGGTGATGCTAACAGTATCTCAGTCTAGATAAGTGAAATCTGCATATGTCGTGGGAGAGTACTTTCCTGAGTTGCTGGTATTCTCCGTACGGGAGAGAGTTTATAAGGTGATTTGGTGGGACGATTTGTTAGAAGGTATTGCTAAGTGTTCATGTTTGTGTAAACTCTAAATTGTATTATTTGAGAGAGAAGGATGATTAATGTTTTGAGGGGTATGGTTCTGAAGGTTGGTCGTAATAAGAAGGCAGCCGAGGAAGGGGAGGGGGGGATTTTAAACGGTGTGTAGTGTGGTCGCTTATAAGGAAAAAATAAATGCACCAATTATACTATAAAATTAGGCATGGATTAGGGTAGGTTAATTAGTCAAGGCACCTGGCTAATAGATTGCTGATTCCCTAATCATGTAATCCAGA
The DNA here is from genome assembly GCA_015478945.1 of Trachelipus rathkii. NCBI lineage: Eukaryota > Metazoa > Arthropoda > Malacostraca > Isopoda > Trachelipodidae > Trachelipus > Trachelipus rathkii. Next base: position 49,581 of record JABUQX010120261.1, on the reverse strand, counting down.
TAGTTCTATGGTTGGAGAGAAAAATATTTTGTTTCATCATGCAGATGTTTGTAATCTTGGAAGTTAGTTCTTTTGAGCGCAGTCTGTGAAGGTTTTTCCATAACTAGTAGCGATTTAAAGTGCGAGGTACATTCTGCTGGAACTGACTGCGAATTTGAAAGCAGCAAACCGTAATTGTTTGAGCAAAATGAACTGGATGATCTAGCTCCTTCGAGAATTGTTTGTGATATGCCACGTAATATGTCAGGTTGAGTGGTTCGCTTCAAATTGCTTGAAAAATTATTAAGTGCCGGATAAAGTTCGTAGGAACACTTTAGTTTAATCTAATTATGCTGTGTTTATGATGTTTTTAGATGTGAGGTTGTAATAGGTGACAAGTGTGCTCGTCCAAGGTTATACCGAGACATCTATTAGTCGTGTTTTTTGTTAAAGGAGATCGGCATTAGGACTGTTTTATTAGAGGTTTATTATACGGGTGTAGTGGATGATGGTGTCTGTAATGGTGATATAGGTTTTGTACTGATTTCTCGGCAGAGGGTTGTATATCTCCTACTTGGAAAGACAGCCAGAGTACTATTCTTAGTTGTGTTATTAGGTAAGTCTTGAGTGTTGACGTAGTTAAGCTCAGTTGGGCTAGTTCAAGAGGGGTCCAAGATATGGTTATTCGGTTTATTCATCTCGTATCTGCTATCAGGTTATATTCAGATGTGGAATTGGGAGATTGAGGATAAGAGGAAATGTAACGCTATAAGAGTTAAACAGGAATGGGAGAAAACTGGTCACCCTGAGGGACTCCGTTCTTCTTCATTATATACGAGTTCTGTACGCAATGCTGGTGCCTGCTGGACTAGCCTTACTGCCCAGTGCCGATCCCCAAGCATTTGCTAGCCCATTCTTAATAATATTTCAGGACGGAGAAGTTTAGTATACTTCTTGGCTGAGGATGATAGACGTCGGTAACCGTGTAGACACTGCTTTACTAGATTCGGCTATGGCTATAGAAGTTAACTTCAGTCTCTATAGAAGGAGTTTTGTTTAAGCTCGTATTTACTATGTCTTTATGTGATGTATCTTCTTGAGTTCTGACTCGTGGATCGGAAGATCGTACGAGAAATTTTTCGAAGCATAGTTGGATGCGGTAGACAGGTGAGTCGACACAGTGTGCGCTATGGATTTATAGGTGCTAGAGATAATCTCTACTCCCTTAGTATTCTCGCACAGGACGCGATAGAAAGGAGGGATTGGAGCCACATAAGACGAGAAGGTAGATTCTGGTGGCTCTATTTCTGGTTTTAATTTGGGTTATCTAATTGCTCTTTTCAGGCAGAGTGCGGAGATTGTAGCGATGAGTCGACAGATAACTTGGTTGAAAATAATTTGTAACTGACGACTGAGATCACGTCTCGGACAGTAGGAGTTTAATGTCGAAGCGATCTTTTGACACTTGTCTAGTCCGGGCTAGCAGCTGAGAGACGCTTTCTTTAAGGTTTTGTAATAGTCGAGACATATCTTCCTATCTGTCAACCGTATAACTGGGGGCGCGGGGGGCTCTTGCGGATCATAACACTATCTATCTGTTTCACTAACCATCCTATAACCCACCACATCGTATTCAAAATAAAAAAAATTTTTATAAGGTTGCGTAATTATATATATTCTGGGTTATTGGGGGAGCTCAGGGGTTTTGAACATTAGAAGACTTTGTGAGTACATTGAAGTTGTTGCAAGGATATCTGCAGAGTTGCTTGGGGGAGGGAAGAGTTATTTTTTTCCTCTTAATCTTCGTTGTCGGCTCGGAGCTGACCATCTCTTTGCGCTTCAGTTAGTGGTAGAACGTTTAATCTCTCTCTTTTCTTTTTCTTCTGGTTCCCATCACATATGGTCAGCATTTAGACCTTATTTCTCTAAATTTTTCTGCCGGTTATGGTGGAGATGAGATTGGAGCATGTGCTTTATAGTGGAGTTATATTTGAAGCATTACAAATCTGGGGTGTAATTGCTCTTTATTAATGCTTTAACATGATGTTCTCTTTGTTTTCAATCCAGGTTTGCTAGATTCTACGGCGTTTTCAATGAGGGGTTAACTATCTAGTTATCATATTGCGTCACTATCTTTGGGATATGTAGAGGGTTGGAGGTTTTTGTATTACTCCTCCGTCTCTTGGTGAATTCTTGACTATCGGCCTTGTGTAGGGAAGAGAATTGTTGATCTTCCATTGGGGAGTTAGGCGGGTTTATGTACTAGCATCCCGCATCCCGAATGGCTGAATATTTAATGCCCAATCTCTGCTCTCTTTTTGTAGTTCTGTGTAATTTGTCATCGGCTACAAGACTCACACCACACCATCTGCCATTAAAGAAAAACTCAAACTTTAATTATTCATATAGGGTCTGAAATATTATTTGTTGTTGCTAGTAAGATGTGCTTATTAATTCGGGACCAACGCTGTCAATGATATGACAATTAGATCTCTTATTAATGTGCTATACCAATGTTACTGACTATTGGTAGAAGAGAGAGAGCAGTTGACGGAGGAGAAATTGAAATAGTATCCTGGAGTTGTTAATCGCGTGACAAGTGGTTAAATCGCACTCTCTCTGATAGGATGTACTTCTTGGATCAGGGCGAGGTTTTTTGTAATTTAAGTATTTAATTAAGGGTATCACGAGTTCATCGAGGATGGGTGATTCCTTGGAATCTATATTGTGAGTGGTGTACCATTGTACAGGCTAGTATCTATGCGCACGCACATGAAGATCCCGCCTCTTATTAATTAACGGCCCATTGCTTGAGTGAGGAGCTTTAATGTTTTATTACTTATTAATCTATTCATATATATAGTATAACTAATATCATACATATTATATATATAATAACTATACATACTATACAAGTAAATATATCATACTAGAAAATTACCAAATTCATACCATAAAATATATATATAAACAAAATAGAAAATATTGAAAAACAAGATCACAAATAATATATATAATCTATAATAATAACATATATATAAATAACTACACCAGAATCACGTATACGAAATATCATTTTAAAATTATCTGTATATGTATTATGATTCAAAGTCTGAAGTATAATATAGTCTTATATGCAATGTCTATGTATACTACATCACACGCAAACAGCTGAAAGTAATAAATCACTAACTATACTATAAAGTAGAATATATATTATATATATATAGTAATAGTACCCATTATAATATTATATATATACACACTATAATATATATCCTACTCATATACTAGATATACATTACTAAATGATACATATAATAAATAAAATACATATCTTTTGAAAGATATACGACTCAATATCTCATATATATATAAAAAGACTATTACCGATAATGGGAAAAGTCTTGTTAAATAAGACTCTAGAGTTCAACATCGTCAAGTTGGCCAAAACATAACAGATTTTTTCCGAGATTGTCCATCCCCATGCGTTACCCTAAACTGTTTGAATGTCAGGGTAATCAAATATATCGCTCAATGGAAATTTACTTAACAATTAAGTATTTAGATATATATTATTACTACTTATATATATTCTTCACTTCATTATATTATTATTGATTTATTATCATTATTATTCATGTATTCTATTATTATTTATTATATTATTATACATTACAATTCTTGAGCGATACATCTTCATCTTCATATATACATTGGTTATTATTAATATATAGGTTATGTACTGTGAACTTCTTTCAAATAAAAACTTCAGTTTACGTTCTATTACAGCACATAATCTAAAATATTCATTAATGTTTCTTGTACTATTATAGCCTGTTATTATTATAATACTATTATATAATTATCTCATCATATACCTTTTGAACTTTCGTACCAACACTCAACAGACGTGACTGTATAAATCCTTTAATTGATCTATCCATCAATTAACCATGTTATGGCTTGGTTCATAAAGGTAATTGAGGTAATATAAAACAAAAGCATTTAGTTTAATTTTATTTAATTTTCACTCACATACTCTTTAAAATCTTTTCTACTTGTTTAGTTAAGGAATCATCAAATTTTTTATTAGCAATTTTTGAAAATAGCAATATTTGGGAAAGCCAACAACCATGTACATTCATTATTGTTTTTTTATATATATTCAGTAATAACACCGTTTAATTGTTTTAATTATTACTTCATTTATTACATACCGTTTTTTATAATAAGAAGGTGAGCACGGGCTTCGCCATTGCGTGTTTGTAATAAATTATTTACGACCTTTTTTAATTTGGGGTCTAACTACAACTATTTCCAATAATACCACGTGTGTGCTTACGTTAAGTTTAGGTTGCTGGTTAATATATAAATGTTCAGAAACATTATATCTGTTTAAGTTGGGAGTTTTGGTGCACCCTTTTATCCCATGTCGAATTGGCAGGTGGACAATATTATATAATATTATATATATATATATATTATTATAATATATATTATATTATATATATATAATTATATATATATAGTATATAATATATAACATAATAATAAATATTATAAAGAAAATAATAAAAGACATATAATATTATATATAATATATATATATATATTATATATATATATATTAAATATATTATATATAATAAATATTATATATTAATTGTAATATATATATAATATATAATATATATATTATTATATATATATATATATATATATATATATATATATATATATATATATTTAACATTTAATATATAATCTTTAAATAAAAAGAGATTCTGTTATATATTATATATTATATATAATATATATAATATATATTATGGTTTCTTTTGACTTATTTTTTTTCTTAAATCAACAGTCTCTTCATTTATTATGATTAGTAAGACATCGACTGAAACAGGTGATTGAAGAAAAAATTTGAGAGCGGGAATATTCGAACACTATGAGGGATTGTGCCCAAGCAATACAGAACTGCTACAGCAAAAGAGAAAGAAGAGCTCAATATACGACTTGAAGACCCTATCTTCATAAAGTTGGCTCAAAACTTTACAAAGCCAACATTTATGAACGAAATGTGATTGCTAAAGTTTTAACTAACTTAAATTACTAGAAAAACAATAAAATGCTCCAATGAGACGTTGTTTGTGGTATTAAAAAAGTAGGTATGGTTTGTGAAAGAAGAATACCTCAAGAAACCTACAATCCAGATTTTCTGTTTTCAACTGTTAAGCACGATGTGTGGATCTGTGATCACTTGCGCAGCTAACTCTTACAATTTGACTTGCACCATCGTTCTCTTCAAAGGTCCAATTACTGTCAACAGTGTACTTGGTCATTTTATTTGATCACTTCATCCTATGGTCCAGAAATGTTTCCCCAACAACTATGTTATTTATCAAGATGATATTGCATTCATACATGCAGCTACGACTATTCAGGTCTGGTTTAAGTACAATCAAGTTCAACTTCTGAAATCTTCTCTGATTTGTAAAATCATCCAACTTGAACGTTTTTGAGAAAATATTGACAGTTAGAGAGAAAAGAATGAACTATATATATATATATATATATATATATATATATATATATTATTAATATATATTATATAATATATATATATATATATTATTTAATCTATAATATATATAAATATATAATATATATATTTATATACTATATATTATATATATAATTATATATATAGTATATATATAATATATATCATATATATATATTATATAATTATATATATAATATATATAATATTATTATATATATATATATATATAATATACTATATATATATATATTTAAGTAACATAAAGAAGATGGCTACAGGTTCGAGTTAGAGCGTCGCGAGTATGTACGTTCTATCATTAATAGTCAGCATAGCATGGTCGTTGGTTTCGAACCCAGAGAAAGGCAATTTTCTTTATCTTCCACAATAGTTCTTTATTTATTACACAAATTTAAAATTTAATGCTGCGGTCTATTGCAGTATTTACATTATTATATATATATATATATTATAAATTATTTATATTAAACTATTATATTATATATATATATATATATAATCTATATTATATATCTTAATATATATATATATTATATAGTATTATGCATTTGGTACGGTCAATTTGTTTAAACAATTGATTTAAAAAAAAAAAACTTAAATATTTTTAATCTTAAAAACTTAGAATATTTAAAATATGTTTTACTACGCTTATTTAAATGTTTATTATTGCATGTGATGATGAAAAATCATGAGTTTTAACATATAATGTTCCATTGAAGGACACTTGACTAAGTTCAAAATAATAATGCATTTTCATGTGTCTATCTTATTATTCTACATTTGCGACACATTTTCAAAGGTATATATACTATAATATATATATATAGTATTATATAATATAATATTATATATATATATATATATACTATTATAATATATAAGTATCTATATAAATATATATATACATATATAATTATAATATACTATATAATCACATGATCCTATATGTGGAAATATTGAACCCTTTACCCTTAATATGTAAACCAAGAAGTTCAAATACCGCCCTTAGGGTCATGTGAATATATGCAAATAATATTTGGCGTGTTATCTGCTTATTCAAAAGTTAATTTATATATTAATAATATATAATATATATATATAATAATTATATATAAATATATATTTATAATATAATAATATATTAATATTATATAATATTAACATATTATAATATTAATATATATATTATTATATATAATATATAATTAATAATAAATATTATATATAATTATATAATATATATAATATATAATAATATATACAGGATGTCCGAGAGGGTATAAAGGAACACTTTCTCATAGCATAAATATTGGTGTGTAAAGCCAAGGAGTTTGAAACAAACATATTTCGAATCTTTATTATTCATTATTGTTTCACATAAGTGATAATGCTACAAACATTCAATTTATGCGTATCAATAGTGATTCTCCAAACATCCAGTCGATATTCCAAATTCTGTCATATACGCACCAGTATTTCCATATTAATTTGTTGAATAACATCTGAGATATTTGCTTTTAAATTAACAGTGTCTGTCACCTGGTTATTGTACACAAAGGAAAATCTCAAAGGAAATATATCCTAGGGTGTGATGTTGGAAGATTTAGGAAGCCAGGGAACTGAACCTCCACGGTCGATCCTCCTGTTTCAGTTCCTTATTGGAAAAAAAGGTGACTGTGTGATCAAATGAAAATAATTAAGATGTTTTCAAAGTTTTTCTTTAAGGATACATTCAAAAATCTGTAAAAAAAATAAAAGTTAAAGCAACTGAACGAGACTTAGTAGGCTAAAATGGGCGCCTCTTTCTCTGAACTGCAAGCAGGAAGGAGGACCAAGAATGACAAGATTGGAAGAATCAGGTTTGGGATTTAACTATGGACCAAACTTGGAAGTACAAGTTTTGAGAACCACGGAGAGATAGCGTGAGAACCTTACGTCATAGAAATATCTAAGCTTAGAGGGAACTGAGATCACGTCCTTACAGGAATTAAATAATGATACATAAATGAGTTGGCGGGAGGTGGAGAAAGATGAATAGCTACGGATTCTTTAAAGTTGAATTGGAAGTAAATGTTTGAGTGAAAAGTTAGGCTTTGGTAAGAAGGTAAAACAAATGTGGAACTGTCAGACGAAACAAGAGAGAAAGTAAAGTTGTAGTCAATAAATATATATATATATATATATATATATATATATATATATATATATATATATATATATATATATATATATATATATATATATATATATATATATATATATATATATATATATATATATATATATATATATATATATTGTTTTGTTTAGGAAAATGTCAGAAAAACCGTAAGTAAAAGAAACCACAAAGAATATTGAATATTCTACTGAAAAAGAAGTTTTTAATATCGCTGGTTTCTGGTTTGAAAACGTCCGTAATTTCTGAAGACATCGTCCCTCCGACGAATAGCACGGAGATAAGTAGAGTTAAAGATTTGTTTTTATGTGATTTAGTTAAAATGAAAATAAATAAAATGTACTCCTTCATGCCATAGAGAAAAACTGAGGTAATTCCTTGTTTATAACATTAAACTGTGAGTTAGAAAAATCCGTCGTCACTGGAACCCAATTATTAACACCTGGATGTTAACATGTCAATTGGTAGACAATGCTGACTTCCATGCCCTACTCTTCCATTGCTAGATGTTGATCATTTTGACCTTCACGATTCTGAGTCAGCCTCAAGTATAAATAACCAGCGAGAAAGTTGCTAGTTGCCATTGTACTCTTACCATTAAAGGTTTTTACATTATTAACCTTAAAATCTAAATCTAAATGATGTTTCATTTTAAATTAAAAATTTGAAACGTGATTTGTTTTTGAAAGCGCAAAGCTTAGAAAACTTTGAAAGGAATGAAAATTAAAAGTTTAGGGTTTAAAATTCCTAAGTTTTTAAAGATTCTTCATGCTTAGTCATTTTATTTATATCAAGGTACCCAATCCCAACTATCATTAAGAATCCCATATAAAACTATATTAAAGTTTACAAGGTTCCCCAAGTTACATTGCAATAACGAGTTTAATTTTAGTGACAATCATCTGCAATTGAATACCAATTAATGAAGTAGACAATAAGTTAATATTAATATTAATAATTCATCACTAATAAAATAAGCTATTTACTAGTGAACAATTCACTAAAATCCAATTAATCTGTGTAAGTGCAATTTCTCCATTTGTTGAGAAGAACATATAGTACGTAGGTGAAAGGAGCGGGTCGTGTGATACTGCATAGTAGTATTGTAATAGCAGGAAATTCTCATTAATTGCCACACTTACTATATAACCTCAAGTTTAGTTTTGAACGACAATCAATCTAGTCAATAATACTATATATATATATATATATATATATATATATATATATATATATATATATATATATATATATATATATATATATATATATATATATATATATATATACTATATATATGTATATATGTATATATATATATATATATATATATATATATATATATATATAATAATATATATATATATATAACTATATATATATATATATATATATATATATATATATATAATATTAATAATAATAATATATATATATATATATATATATATATATAACTATATATATAACATAACTATATATATATATATATATATATATATATATATATATATATATATATATATATATATATATATATATATATATATATATATATATATATATATATATATATATATATATATATATATATATATATATATATATATATATAAATACAATTTATATATATAAATTTATAAAACATAAATAAAAATATATATATATATATATATATATATATATATATATATATATATAACCATATATATATATATATAACATATATATAACCATATATATATGAATATAGATTAATGAAATTTGGAATTTCTCATTTCTTTAAAATTAATTCAATTTCCAGAAATATTAGAAGTTTGAGAAATGCCAAATCTTTCAGGATTTATAAAATCCTTTCAAACCATTTTTTAAATTCAGTATATATATATATATATATATATATATATATATATATATATATATATATATATATATATATATATATATATATATATATATATATATATATATATATATATATATATATATATTTCTCTGCTTTGCTCCATCAGTAAATTGCTAGAGAAATTAATATTAAATAAAATTTCCCAATCCATTCCTCTCCCAGACTTCCAACATGGATTCAAAAGCAACCATTCTACAACCACAGCCTCACCTCCCTCACACAACACATCATTAATGGCTTCAACCAATCACCTTCCCACAGATCTATACTCACAGCAATAGACATAAACAAAGCATTCGACACCGTCCCCACACACATCCTTATTCAAAAAATCCTCCACTCCCCCCTAGAAAATAATGACAAAAAATGGCTTTCCAATTTCCTCACCAACCGTTTTGCAAAAGTCTTATACAAAAACAACCTCTCCCATTCTATCAAATTACAAAACGGCGTCCCACAGGGAGCCATTCTCTCTCCATTTTTATTCAACTTTTTCACTGCAGATCTGCCCACCCCAACCCACCAATCCACCAAACTTATTACTTATGCAGACGACATCAGTCTTATTTCCCAACACCCAGACGTAAACACAGCCACACAACATACCCAAGAATATCTACATTTATTAGAAAATTGGTTAATCTCCAACAGAATGACCGCATCCCCCCTTAAGTCCTCCATCACCCTTTTAACCACTGACCGTCATCAATCCTCCCTCCATCCCATAATCACCCTGAACAACAACCTCCTTCCATTAAACAAAACCCCAAAAATATTAGGACTTACCTACGACACTCATATGACGTTCTCCCCCCACATCGACCAAATCACTTCCGCAACTCAACGAAAACTAAACACCCTCCGAACCCTTTCCCAACACAACTTCAGCGATAGGAAACACACACTCACTACTACCTATAAACAACTTCTCAGAACAAATCTAAACTATGCCTCACCAGCATGGTTCCCAGCACTCTCAAAATCGAGCACAAATAAATTCCAAATATCTCAAAATACAGCCCTCAGAATTATCACAGGTTGCACTAAAACCACCCCAATTCAACATTTACACGATGAAACCTCCATCCTCCCTATCTCCACACACCTGGAGATGGTGGGGACTCAATTCTATCAGAAAACCCGCAATCCAACCCACCCTGGTCACCAAATTCTCCAATCCCCTCAACAAAGACTAAAATCTCCCCCTTCTTCACCAGCTCAATTCTATTACAACACTTACAATATAATTCCCCCGCCCCCTCCCAATAGGTCATGGATTACACATATCCATACCCATCTAACCAACACATACCTTCAAAACCGCCCAAATAACAATTTATTAAACACCCCCTCCCCAAAACTTTCCCCTAGAGAAGAAACGCTGTCCAGAAGAGGCCAAATGGACCTCGCCCAGAGCAGATCAGGTCACCACCCAAAACTCATGCAATATAAATATAGATTCAAACTAGACAATGTCACCTCCCCCACTTGCACCAGATGTCACAATTCTCAAGATACAATAGAGCACCTCCTTCTGGGGTGCTCTGCTCTCGACGCCCCCGCGCCGACTTCTCTATATCTTCTCTCCTCGACCTGTGGAACCACCCGGTGGCGGCAGGCTTCCCTGGAAGCAGTGTGGCCCTCAATTAAAGTGGGCGAGGGGAAGAAAGTATATATATATATATATATATATATATATATATATATATATATATATATATATATATATATATATATATATATATTTATATATATAACACATATATATATATATATATATATACTACTACTACTCTATAATGTGTGTGTGTGTGTGTGTGTGTGTGCGTGTGTGTGTGTGTGCAACATATTGAGGAGAGTGTAATTTTCTGGAATATTTTGAATGATCTTTTGGACGGGGTGAATAGGGGCTTCAAATTAATTATGTTTGACGACTTGAAGGGTTGGATAGGCGATCGAAAAAGGGATGGTATAATAGGTGCCTTTAAGGTTGACGGAGAGAATGAGAATAGCAGGATGGTGATTGATTTCTGTGAGGAGAGAGGTATGTGTGCAAGTAATACATTCTTCAAGCACAAGAGTATTCACAGATTTACTAGAATTGGTGTAGGTAGAGATGGTATCGAAGTGAAAGTACGATTGACTTTGTGTTGGTAAAGTAGGTGATCTTGAAGCATGTGATAAATGTCAATTCTGTGAGGGGGTTGGGGATTCGAAAATCAGATCATTATGTTGTTTTATTTAAGATTAAGTTAGTAGGGCTATAGATGAAGTGGAAATAGATAAGGAAGGAAGTGGGGAGAATTAATAGTGAGAAGTTAAAGTGTAAACGAGGAGTATGAAAAGTACGAGTGAGTACTTGCAAATAAATCTGTTGAATGAGAACAAGATGAAGCTAAACAAATATCGACGCAAATGAAAGAAACGAAATAGTTAGGGTGGAGGAATGAAGAGGTGATGCAAGCGGTTAAAAGTGAGAAAAATTCGTTGTTGAATGTGCTAAAAGACAATGAAGGGGTCTAGAAAGAAAAGTGTATGGAAATATATAAAAGAGGAAAATAGGAAGATTATAAGTTGCATGCGAAAATGTAAATTGAGATAAATGAACAATTTGGAAGGGGGATGAATGGGGACTAAAAAGGAAGCTCTTTTCAAGGGCGCACGAAAGGCTAAGAAAGAGATTAAGGGAATCTTGATAAAATAACGAATATTGATGATACCTTCGTGACTGATGAAATGGATGTGAAGTGAGTGTGGAGGAAACACTCGGAAAATCCGCATAACATTGGAAAAGATGTGGGTTTGATGGTGTATACGATGAAATAGATATTTTGGGAATGAGGTAATTAGTAGGGAGGATGTAATAGGTAGAGTAAGAAAGTTGAAGAATGATAAATCAGTAGGTATAGATGGAATTTCTGATGAAATGATCAAGAATGGAGGCAAAAAGTCATGTGACAAAGCGTTTATTGAGGGTATAGTTCCGAGGGATTGGAGGAGAGCAGTAATATAAATATACTTATATAAATATAATATAAATTTAATATAAATATAAATATCCTTATATAAGGATAAGGTCGATAAAGTGAACTGTAGGAACTATAAGGGAATTTGTTTATTGATTGTTGTAAGGAAGATATATGCTGCTATTTTAGTTGAAAGAGTGCGTCGAGTGACTAAGGGACTGATTGGCGAAGAATAAAGTGCATTTAGAAGTAGAGGATGTGTAAATCAAATCTTTGCAGTGAAGCAAATGATTGAGAAAATGAGTCAAGAAGAATAAGTTGTATTAAGGATTTATGGACTTGCAGCAAGCGCATGACAGGATTAATAGGAAAGTTCTGTGGCAGGTGTTAATTATATATGGTTTTGGTGGTAGGCTTCTGAATGAAATCAAAATTTTGTAATTATGTAAATGAGAGTGTAATTAAGATGGTTTGATCATATAGAAAAGATGGATGATATCCGGTTGGTTAAGCTGAAGTTTATTGGTTAGTGTGCTGTTAATCGACCGGCTGGGAAACCGAAAAAAAAGTGGGATGAGTCAGTAAATAAGTGTCTGAAGGAAAAGAATGTAAGTTTCGCAGGGTCAAGAAGAAAGGTGTATATAATCGAAGTGAATGGCGAGATTTTCCTGAAGCGGTATGGTTGTGGACCTGCCCCAAGAGATGAACCCTACATTGACGAGATACCACAGTGAGGATCCGTCGCGGTGTTGTGAAGTTCTAGGGTGAATTTTTGGCCACAAAGAGCTCGCACTTTTGTCATGCTCTTCTACTTAACTATTTCCGGGAATGTTACGCACCCTTCTTTCATCTGTGTGAAGTAAAGGGAGGATAAAGAAAGTAAAAATATATATATATATATATAATAATAATAATTATAATATATATATTTATATAATAATATAATAATATAATATATATATATATATATATATATATAATAATAATATATAATATATGTTATTTAATATAATAATAATATATATATATATATGTAATAATATAATAATATAATAATAATAATATAATATATGTAATATATATAATATATATTTATATATATATATATTATGTAACCAATAATATAATAATAATAATATGTATATATATGTATGTATGTTTGGGCTTTGTAATAATAATATATATATATATATGTAATAATATATATATATATATATATATATAATAATATATAATATAATAATAATAATAATATGTATATATGTATAATATATATATATATATATATATATATATATATAACCACTGCTTTACGTAGGTGAAGTTCAGCGCAAAGTTGGGGCCAAAAAATAAAAAGAAACCTACCTAGTCTGTTTTAAATTTCTTGAGAAAGTGCATAAGTTTAAAGTGAGGACGATTATATTCAATTGTAAAATAAACAATCGGAGATTTTCACAGCAAGGGAGTAGCTGGAAAAAATTACCAAAAGAAAATTTTCCCTTTTTTTCCACACAAATTTGCTGAGAAAATATTACACCCTGGTATATTTTGCGAGTACCATATTTTATTTTCGTAATCGCTGTTTATGTAGTAGCAACTGAATATAGTTGTTGTCATTGTTGTGTTGAAAAAATAAATATGACGATGTAATAAGGAATGGAATATTATAATAATAACACAAGGAACAGATAGAGGTTCTTTTACACCACTTATGTTCAAACGAGAAGTGGAACTGGAAATATAACATACTCCTTAAAATATACTCCTTAAAAGGATGAATAGAACCCTTGAAGAAGAATTATTTCCTCAATCCAATTGCCTCCATCTTTGAGATGTAAAATCTAGGTGAAAATTTCGATCGCTGATATGAAATAAAAAGGAAAAAAGAAAGTTAATTCATGGGAAGAAAGGTTCTTAGTGAAAAATAGAGGAGTGTGGAAAATAAATGTAAATCTTAAGGAAGA
>JABUQX010120261.1:25000-27500 GCA_015478945.1 Trachelipus rathkii | reverse complement strand
CTCCTTTTTGAATATCTTACTACTTCTCATGAGACTGTTACTTCTTCCCATCCAAATGCTGAGATCCTCTATTTAGGGGATTTCACTGAGTGGTTGGGCTCCTCTCATACTGATGCAGGAGGGGAGGAGGCCAAAACATTCAGTATTCTAAACGATCTGGAACAGTTAATTAAAGAACCTACACATATACCAGATCGTCCTAACCAATTCTTGAACACGCTTGATTTATGTTTCACCACTAATCCTTCTCGATATAAATACACCATTTTCCCTCCTATCGGTAACTCTGACCACAATCTTGTAGCTCTTAATTTCAAAACTTTTTCTCCAGCAGCTCCACCATGCCCCAAACGTACTTTCTGGCACTTTAATCGGGCTAATTGGGGGGCGTTGCGTCGTTTCTTTGCAAACTATACTTGGAGTGAATCTTGCTTTGACTCGGAGGATGCTTCGCTCACTGCTGAAAAGGTAGGGGCTGTAATCGTCGAGGGAATGAGCGGGTTCATTCCATCTTCAACTAAATCATTTTCTCCACAAAATCCATGGTTCGATGGAGAATGTTCTCGCTCCATTCAGGAGAGAGACATTGCCTATCAGGCATGGAAAAACTCTCGTTCTCCTATCACTCTTACTAATTTCCATTCTGCTCGGAATCGTTGCAGGGCTATTATTCGACAGGCTAAGCGCGCTTTCACTAAAAAAAGTGAGACAACCTCTGGCTCTCCTACTGATAAAAATTTCTGGCCTCTTGCCCAAAACATCTCTAAAAAACTTTGTAAATCTGCCTTTCCTCCACTTATTCGCTCTGACGGTTCTGTTGCTACTCTCCTACTGAAAAAGGCTAATCTCTTCGGCCTCCTTTCTCTTCTAATTCTACCCTGGACGATTCCAGATCCCTCCTCCTGCTTCTTCTCCTCTCAGGTTTCCTATGCCTCTTCCCGTGATTACGCTACCTTCATGTACTCGGGATCCTGAGATCTATGAACATCAGGAAGGCTTGTGGCCCGGATGGAATTCCTCCCCGTGTTTTGAGGAGTGTGCTTCCGAGCTGGCCCCTGTCCCTCGTTCAACTCTACTCTCTATGCCTTAATACTAGTACATTTCCTCAGTGCTGGAAGCGCTTATGTCAGCCGATCCAAAAAGGGTAGCCGCTCTGATCCTTCTAACTACCGTCCTATAGCTCTCACTTGTATTCTATCTAAAATCTTTGAAACTCTTCTTAACTCTCATTTCCTGGATCATCTGAAGTCTCATTCCTTCTTTCAGATCATCAGTATGGTTTTCGACGCTCGAGGTCAACTGGTGACATACTTTACTATCTAACTGATTTATGGTCTTCTGCCCTTAGGGACTATGGGGAGTCTTGTGTGGGGCGCTCGACATATCAAAGGCTTTTGATCGAGTATGGCATGCGTCGCTACTCTCTAAGCTCCCTTCCTTTGGGTTTCCTCCTTCTCTTTGCTTACTCTTGTCAAGTTTTCTTTCTGGTCGCTCCATATCAGCACTCGTTGATGGAGCGACTTCTTCCTCCTTTCTGTTAATTGTGGTGTTCCTCAAGGTTCTGTTTTATCTCCAACTTTATTCTTACTTTTCATCAACGACCTCCTCAGCTGTACTTCTAACTCTGTTCACTCTTATGCCGACGACTCAACTCTCCATTCTTCCACTCGTTTCAAATCTGCTCCCTCTTTTGCATCTAGAGTTGCCTCTCGTCTTCAGCTTTCCGATTCTATTCTTGCCGACCTGGATGGGATTTCCCGGTGGGGCCACCACAACCTTGTGAAATTCAACTCTTTGAAAACTCAACTTCTTTACATCTCCCTCTCAAAAACACCTCCTAACTTTCCTATTTTTTTCGACGGTTCTAACGTCTCACCTGTTGACAACATAAACATTCTTGGTCTGAACATAAACAAAAAATTGTCTTGGAAACCTCATATCACAATGGTTGCTAAGGTGGCCTCAAAGAAGCTGGGAGTTCTGTTCAGGTTGCAGAATTTTTTTCTTCTGCACAGCTACTCCAGTTATATAAGGGCTTATTCGCCCTTGTTTGGAGTACTGTTCTCACATCTGGGGGCTACGGCTCCACCTTTCTATTGGATAGGTTTTGTCTAAAGCTAAGAGACTTATAAACTGTCTACTTTCAAACTCTCTTTACCCTCTATCTATGCGACGTGACGTTGGCGCACTATCTCTTTTCTATAGGTACTACAACGGTAGATGCTCAGTGGAGTTGGCCGCTCCATTGCGTCGCCCTCGTACTACAAGGGGTGCCGTGCTCTCGCATGAATTTTGCGTGAGCATCGAAAATCCCAGACTCGTTCGTTGTGGTGCCTCCTTCTTTCCAGCCACTTCTGTTCTGTGGAACTCCTTGCCATCTTCTGTTTTCCAACTGTATTTAATATTCCTTTCTTTAAAACCCACGTCTGCGCTCACCTAAGAGATTTACGTTAGGTTGGGTGGGTTTTTCTATATTTTATTTTCTGCCTCCTCCTTGAAA
>JABUQX010120261.1:15000-17500 GCA_015478945.1 Trachelipus rathkii | reverse complement strand
TATATATATATATATATATATATATATATATATATATATATATATATATATATATTTATATATATATATATATATATATATATATATATATATATATATATATATATATATATATATATATATATATATAGCCTATATATCGCTGTTTATCTGAAAGAGCTGATATATTTCTATTTTTATACCAGATTTTGTGAATGTTATTTTTTTGCTAATTTAATGTTTTTAGTTATTATTCATTCTCTAATATTTGAAAAATATATCTTTCTTCAATTATCAATGAGTTATGATTTATTAATCTTAATTAAATTAATTAATTAAATTAAATTAATTATATTAAATTAATTAAATGTAATTAATTAAACAGGAAATATTACAACTTTTATAAATCTATTGTTAAAAATCATAAAATTATCTTAATTGGCTTAATGGTGTAAAAATTTCACTATTCATCTAATTTTTATGAAATTTTGAGTCTAAATCTAATTAGATGAGCTACAAAACTTTAATAAGTTATTATAAGTTATTAAGTTATTATACTTCCTTTAAACATGATACATAAATAAGAAAATCTCTTCATAGATTTTTTTTACAACATTTCTGGCAAAGGGTAAATTTTTTTTCAAAAGTAAAAATTTACTCTTAAATTTTTAATATTCATCCAAGTTTTTAAAAAACAGAATTATGAGCTTAAGTAGAATTTAACGAATTATAAAACTTTTATTTGGGCATTTTTTTTACATACCCAATATACTTTCGGGCACGCCTCTCCAATTTACAATGACGTTCTAAAATATATAAAATTGTTGGTTGGACATATAGAAATTTTTCTAAATATAATCTATGTAACTAGTCCAATTCAATCTACTCCGAAAATTTCGTAAAAATTGGGTTAATAATAGAAAAAATCAACGCAGAAAAATTTTATTTTTCAATATTAGCAATTTTCACCCTTTTTCCAGATAATGCGATAAATCTACACATATATATTTTTTATATATATAGTATAATGGTGCATGATAAGGAGGCATAAGCCTTAAACCTTTATCTAGTACATATGTATAGTTATATACATCTGTATACATAGTTATCTGTATGTGTCTAAATGCTGAAGAATTTTTTCCGAGATAGAGCCACTCAAAATCGGCGATTCAAATTGGGACCAGATATCATACAGAATAACGCTCTGAATATAAGTTTTAAAGCTCGACCAATTAATTATATATACTCTGAGAAAAATTCATAAAAACTGGATGAATTGTAAAAATAATTATAGACATTCAGCCAACAACAATTTTATTTTAGTTAAGAATATGATACTTTAAGATAATCAGTTTTCTACGTATTTTTCATGAATTTATTTATCCATCATAATATTTTGAATACTTATGCTTGGTAAATTACACCATGTTTAAAGGAAATAATCTTTTGTATAGGAATTATATAAAAACGCATTACGTAGAAGAAATTTTATAAAGGAAATTCAAACATGTATAAATAAAGTCTGATATCAACATGCCATTTTATTAAAGGACGTATAAATTTGGATTTATCACTTTTAAATTATTTTTTTATTATTAATATTTTTATTATTGTTAAATTTTCTTAAAAAATGTACAAGATTTGCTTAAAAGTAATCTTTCAGAAAAATAAAAGTTACATTTCTTTTATTTATTGATGTTTCTTACAGTTGTATATGAAATTGAAACTAAGTACTGTAATTATAAAGCTAATAAATAGAAATGTTTGAAACTATATATCGATATTTTTAAGGAAAAAATGTCCAATATCTTATTGAAAGATCAGGCTAGACTGACACATGATATTGCAAATGATTTCCAGCAGAGCCAGAACTTTTGAAGTGGCAGGATATCCGAACGGACCCCGATACTACTACTACTACTACTACTACTACTACTACTTACTATACTACTACTACTTACTACTATAATTAATAATAATAATAATAATAATAATAATAATAATAATAATAATAATAATAATAATAATAATAATAATAATAATAATAATAATAATAATAATTATAATAATAATAATAATAATAATAATAATAATAATAATAATAATAATAATAATAATAATAATAATAATAATAATAATAATAATAATAATAATAATAATAATAATAACAATACAATAACAATAACAATAACAATAACAATAACAATAACAATAACAATAATAATAATAATAATAATAATAATAATAATAATAATAATAATAATAATTAATAATAATATTAATAATAATAATAATAATTAATAATAATAATAATAATAATAATAATAATAATATAATAATAATAATAATAATAATAAAATAATAATAATAATAATAATAATAATAATAATAATAATAATAATAATTAACAATAATAATAATAATATTACTATTACTATTACTTTTACTATTACTTACTTACTATTACTACTACTACTACTACTACTACTACTACTACTTACACTTACTACTTACTACTACT
>JABUQX010120261.1:2500-5000 GCA_015478945.1 Trachelipus rathkii | reverse complement strand
ATATATATATAGTATATATTTATATAATATAATAATATATATATAATATTATATATATATATATAATATATATATATATAATGATATATATAAATATATATATAATATATATATAATATATATATATATATATATATATATATATATATATATATATTACCCCTCCAGGCGATTTAATTATCCAGCCAATTCAATCATTAAAAGCATTCAGACACATAAAAATTTGAATATTTATTTAACTTATTGAGTTTCACAGGTGATTTATGCGAAAATATTTAACCAATTGAAAGAAAATAATTGTAGTGTTGTGGTGTTTAAAATTATTGTGTAAATTTATTTTTGCTAGAAGAGAAAACTAAGGTATATTACGGCTTTACGATCGTGGTAGTGCTAGGAAGGCAAGTATTATGATGTTTTGTTAAGCATAGTTAGGATTAAGGTGTAAAGCCTAATAAATAAACAATAATATATATATATATATATATATATATTATATATATATTAATATATATAATAATATATATATATATATAATATATATATATATATATATATATATTAATATTATATATATATATATATTATATATAGGCGACTTAAACATTGTCTTCTGGTCATGAAGAAAGACCTTACCAAACCTTGACTCTCAGCTTGCATTGAAACTACTTTAGTAGCAAAAATTTCTCATTTCACTTGGAAAATATTTAAACATTAAAGACAAACATGAATTCTTTTTTCCAAAAAATCTAAGAAAAATAAAATCTGCGGTGATTGAATAAGCTGTTGCAATTTGACGTTGATCTAATTTATATTTTCCATGATAAAGTTCCAGAGTTAAGTTGTTCAGAGAGTTCTGAGAATTCAGAACTTAGCTATCGAGAAAGTGATAAGAAATTGTTGAAAGAAAGCTCCTTTGATTAAGGAAAATAGGATTCTGTCAATGTAATTGATATATGGTACCGGTAGGACCAAAAAAAATTGTTTTGATTTTTAGTAATATTGATGGAAACCGGGATAGTTAATGTCAGGTATGGCCATATAAATGTTAATAATTATGATACCAGCAATTTTGATAAATTTTAGAGAAATTAAATAAGAAGTAAAAAATTGTTAAATTGAATACACTCTCACTTGAATAGGGCTCTACCTGTGAGCTGTGATGTTAACTGTAATATATATAGTATTATATTTATAATATAGTAATAATATTATATAACTACTATATATATATATATATATATATAATATATATATATATATGATATATATATATATATTATATATAGGGTATCGACTTGCTAGATTAGGTGATTCTTTTTAATGGAGCAAAGCACCCTAATATAAGAGGATGGTAAAATTTAAAGATCCATATTCAAATTAGATGTTTTTATTCGAACATTTTAAGTAAAAGAATATTCAATTAAAGTAAAGTCACAAAAGTCCCCTTCTGTTGAGATACTCTCTCTTCGTAGGAGCGAATTAGTATTCACGAACTTATCCAGCGATGAGTTGCCCACCCTTGCCTGTGACTCTTCTTAGTTGCGAAAAATTGTGATCGGAGTTTCGAGTCGCAGCCCTTCGCTTGAAATTACTACTCTCTTGCCGAAAGTTTGCGTTATGTTTTAAGTTTGAGGAGTTCTGAGAGAGTATCTTGAGTGAGATCTATTTCTTCTGACTCTTTTTATTGATGAATTTTCTGACTGAAGAATATCTCAACAGGACGGGTTTATTTATTATTTCATTTCGACTTATGCTACTAAAATTTTGCTCGCGCAATTCTTAGCATAAGTACGAACATGAATTAAAATTTTACAAAGTTATAATGGAGTGCTACATATACTATATATAATATATATATTATATATATATATATATATATATATATAATATATATATATATATAATATATAATATATATATATATTATAATATATTATAATATATATATAGAGGTGTTTAGCGGATAAGTGATGTTTCTCCTGTCCGCGGATGCGGATGTGGATAGGTTTAAAATCACTATTCCGCCGGATTGCGGGAATGCGGAGTTGACGGATATGTTAATGTTTTTAGAGTTTTAACTGTTAGGTCTGTTTATATTATAATAATATAGATATATATATATATATAATATAATATATAATATATATATAAATATATAATATATATATATATATTATATAATATAGTATATATATATATAATATATATAATATATATATATATAAATATATATTATATATATATGCGTTACCAGAGTGCAGGGCGCTGAAACCAACATACTTTTGCTCCCCCACCAACCTCTTTCCCAAGCCTCCACCCATTTGAAAAAAGGTTATATATATTGAATGACTTAGAAATTAATAATTCTTCAAATCCATTACTTCAAAAATTAAAACCTTCTGAGACCTTTTCAGGGAAGAGTTGCTTTGTCTTTCTCGTCGTAAATGAGATCTGCATCACTGAAAGAACGCTCACTAGCTATGACTTGTTGAAGGGAGCA
>JABUQX010120260.1:0-35108 GCA_015478945.1 Trachelipus rathkii | reverse complement strand
AAAATAAGAAAAATAATAAAGGGAGAGACTGAAGGAGTTAAGAATGTTTTCTGTAGAAAGGCGATTTCTTAGGGGGCATATGATTGATACAAGGGTGCGAAATATTTACATCTATTAATAATACTGAGACCAATAAATTCTTAACAGTAGACCACGAACGGGAGACCAAGAGGCGGGATAAGAAAATTAAGAAAGAATGCCATCTTTACATAAGAAAACATTCATTCAGTAATGAGGCTGTTAATATTTGGAATGTTTTGCTGCAGGAGATTGTTGAGTGACCCGCTTGCAACATTTAATAAAGGATTGGATAGGTATTTGGATGATTTGGGTATCGTATAGTATATTATTACTAAGCGAAATTGGCGTTTTTTTTATAGTTATGGTAGTTATTAGGATAAAACATATTGAAGCTTGTAGTGTGGGCAGCATGTACCTTATCTATTGTTTTTTCTCTTGGTAGT
The DNA here is from genome assembly GCA_015478945.1 of Trachelipus rathkii. Lineage (NCBI taxonomy): Eukaryota > Metazoa > Arthropoda > Malacostraca > Isopoda > Trachelipodidae > Trachelipus > Trachelipus rathkii. Next base: position 34,644 of record JABUQX010120260.1, on the reverse strand, counting down.
AGACTAGGTGCATCCTATGTAAGCTATTAGCAAGCCCTAGTGTGTTGTCTGGGTTTTTGCATGAGCATGTGTGGTGATTGGTTTTATTTACCCTAGTTGACTGGGACAGTCTCGATAGACCCTTGTGACTTCTTACTGCCTCTAAACTTTCAAATGTTGAAATGTATTTCTTTTTCTTTCCTTCAATTGTTGTAAAAGACCTGAGGAGAAAATAAATTAGCTCCAAAACCGTTAATATGTTTTCAGATTTTTCTATTTTGGATGTTACAACTATATAAACATATATATAATATATAATATATATTAAAATATTATATATTATATATATATATATATATATATATATATATATATATATATATATATATATATATATATATATATAGATATGATATTATAATATATAGATACATATATATAAATAATATATATATATATATAAATAGGCTATATATATATATATTAATGAGGTATATATATTATTGAGATATATATATAATGAGTATATATATAGTATATAGTATATATATATATAAAAATATATATTAACATATAGATATATAATATATATATATATATGATAATATTAATATACGTATATATGGCCAAGATGTAGATATATTGTTATATCTATTAAGTCTGAGTCCTAACATAAATATTGCCCAATATTTAATACAGTTCCCTATTTTCCGAGATCATCGGGTGGCGTTAGGAGAGGGCTAATAAAAGAAAATTTTGAGTGTCAATATGCCTGAAAATTAGATTATATAAAAAACGTTTTCAGCACACTCATTGTGCAAAAAATTAGCTAAAATAGACTCTGCTAACTGTCCTGCTATGTAGATGACCGCTTCGAATCCCTTGTCTTATTTAGCTTCACGAGAGCAAGAGTTCCACCGACCTGATTTCCAATATTACAGCTTTGAGATGAGAAATGTAATTTTACAATATTTATTTTATGGTGGTTTCGTTAAGCCCTAGAGCGTGAACAAGGATGGTGGACGATGATCGTCCGCCTCGCGCAGACTCGCGCCTGGTAGACCCACGAATCCCCGGATCTTGCTCCGAACAGATCTATTATAAGATGTTACCACGAATGGTGTTTTCTGGTATGAAATTTAGGCATTAAACACTTCTGAGAGAAGTGAGATAGTGCTGAGAGCATGGTATATATATAGCTTTCTCAATAAGAAATCTTTCAACCAAAGCCGCGTGTGCTGTTCAGTGTACCAGTATCTCCTAACAACCACACTCCATGATCCTTCATTCATAATCACGGTATGTGCCATCATTTTTGAAAACAAAAATTCAAAACATGTTTGACAAAGCAAGTGATATATATATATTAAGGAAGAAGACCCAGGTGATGTGATAGGTGAAAAATTATCTTTCCTATTAATAAACACTCGTTTTTATTATTTTCTTTTTGTAGCACTGGTTTATCAAGCTTTTTTTAGTCTCATCATATACTTGGCGACCTATATGCATTGCGGTATGCTGAACCTACTCACTTAGAAAAGTTAAGAGTTTACAAATAGTTATATGAAAGAGACATCTAAATTGATTGAAATAGAGCCCTAAAGTAGTATATATAATTAATATATATATAAGTTAAGGAAGATATAAATCAAGACCCTATATATGATAAAAACACCTAGATCTAATTTGAACCTCACGAATAAATAAAAAGATAAGATAATTTCAGCTATGATATATCCACTCTCGCTCAATCAAAGCTGAGTCAAGCACTTCATTCAGTTATAGGCGCACGATTTGACAGGAAAAGAAAGTACTATATAGACCTATTAGTTAGCTCACCAAATATTATAGAGTAATAAGAAATAAAAACCCAAACAATAACTGAGCATAACTAAACAATAACCCTAGGCCTATTATATAATAAAGTAGCTTAGCATATATATATATATATTACCCTATATATTTAACTATATTTACTCTTGTATATACCTAATGTAACTTATTTATGATATAAAATATTTAAGTCCCACGCCCTGATTACCTCATGAAGTGATATCAAATGGTTACTTTTACTCATAAATATTTTCATTATATAAATATTATATATATATATAATATATATATATATAATATATATATACCTGAGGTACCTCCACTATAGGAATAATAACCCTATAATATACTAATAAATCTCACTGATGTTATATAGAATATAAGTATATATATATATCTAGTATATTAAATATAAATTATTAGTCGGAGTATACCTAAATACTGAGGTAATATAAACTATATACGGTTATATTAGGTATATAAGTAGAATAAGTAATAGGGATAATAATTAGTTAATATAATATTATAATAAATTATATAGAAGTGATATAGATGATAGGTATTATATTATTAAGAGATATGATACTCTACATAGTAAAGTAATAAGTAGTACATATTTAATGAGTATTTATATGTAGAAGGATCATTGAGTATAATAGTATATAGTATATATATATATGAAGTACCTAGATATTACCTATTTTATATCTATCCAGAGTGGTGAAGAAAATCAAGATGTAAGGCTATTATAAATAAATCTTAACATTCAATCTGAATTGATACATGCTCCGACAAAATTGAACTTCCTATAACCTTCAATCTAACACTCTTTAATATGTGATAACTAAATGAGAATCTTAAATAGTATTCACTACAACCTCTATGTATTGTATAAAAAAAAAACTGAGAGCTCAATTTTATTACAAACACAGCATAGAATTTGGTGAACTAAACTCATAGTAATAAAAGATATGGAAATACCGTAACTTTCCTTATATAATATCTCGCCGCACGAAATACACTCACAGTAATGTGAGTGTGATACATCAAACGGAACCACGTAGGACGTTAAGATCATTAGAATAGGAGTAGTGAGATCATGAAGAAAATGAATCTAACTGCGCTCTGCAAGAGTGCAGTGTACGAGATGGCTCTGTCCGAGTGAGAGATGAATATACGATGTCGACACTCTAAGCTCGCCTTTAAGAAATTCGTGATTCTGTCAAGTATCTTTCTAACTAAAGCAATTAAGAAACGAAGTACTACAATAACTTCAAATACAGCAGGGATGATAATGTAATAGGTCTATTATAAGATTAATTAAAGTATTTCCGTTTGATTGCGCTGTTGTATCGTCTATAAATCGACTGTATATTATGGATAAGATTGTCTTGTTCAGATTGGTGTAGAGAATGAGGGAGTTATGAGAGAAGAAAATGAACGTGACTAGCGCGTTTAGTTTCAACAACCAACCAGTTGCCTAGCAACTCAGAAAGGGAATATAGGTAAGCGTATTTATTGTAATTGACATTCGTAAGATAGACTAATCAATTAGTCACGCGCTGCCTATCTATATTAAATATAATAAGTTATGGAAAACAAGAGTAGTGTAGAAGCAAGAGGGGACCAAGAGTAGAAATTGATATCGCATCTGTAAAGCTAAGTACGCATCGAAATCGACAATTTGATGTGAAGTGAGAGCCTACTAGTTATTGTTTTATTTATATATATGTAAGAGAGTTATATAGCTAAGTTATTTAGGAGATACTAGTGAAGAGTCGCGCCGTGTGTACGTATTTATATGGTTATATCAGTTATATATGTGGTACTCAGTATTATGAAGAGTAAACCTATGTCAAATAGTATATAATATTACTTAATGTATAGTGAATATATGGAATAGTTTTTATGGCTAAAAGTATAAGATTAGTAATTAAGGTACTATACTATAGTAAGCTGCCTTTTGGGTAATATATTTAAACGGCTCACTAATCCGGCATAATAGGCGGTCGTGGCCACTCTACTCTGTTCCTCCTAGGCCTATCTCCACCAAATAAGAGCCAGCCACTGAACGTAACCCTCCATATATAGAATATTATTCGAAACAGATTTTGAAGGAAGAAAGATTGTAATATATAGTGATTATAAGAGGTATAATAAAAGATATTATTATATATTATATAGATATATAAATGAATATATATATATATATAGTATATAATAAATGTAATATCTATATATATAGTTAATACTTATACCGTCCAGAATTAATCTGAATAGCCTTTAATAAATGAATGAAATATCCATATATATATACAGCATAACTTGGCCAGAGTGTAGATGGACAATAAAAAACTGGTTAGAACACCAACGGAACAAATGAACAACACAGGCCGACAATCAAAGTGCCAGCCAGAAGACCTGACACTAAAGGGGATGGAAATTGTGTGGTGGTGTGAAATTAAAATTAAAGTGATATCCCGTTTTCTTGCGTTCAATTTAGAAGTTAGGACGCAGAAACATCTTTTAGGTCTTAAGATTACTACAGATTGGTCATGGTAATTGTAAGAGAATAGGAGTAAAACATTAGGATGGAGTGGATACTACGAGTCAAAAAACTGTTTCGGATGACAGAATCAGGTTTTAAGTATGTGACAGTGTGTGAGATGTGGAGCTGAGAAATCTGTGGCAGTGGCGTGTGGCGTCTCTTCTTCTACATCACTTCTTTCTTTTTCTCATGCTCTCGTGCTCCTCTACTCTCGGTCTCTCTCTCTAGCTTCTCTGCGAGTTGCTCGTCCAATTCTCTCTCTCCCTGAATCTTGAATCTGCCGTGTTCTCTCTCTCTCTCGTGTGCGTGCGTGCTAAATCCGTGTGCTAGCAAAGTCTCTTCTCTCTTTTCTCTCAGTCGCGTGTACATAATCTCATCCACCTAACTATCTCTGATAAGTAAGTTATATCATAGATTGATATCTCTGATGGAATAACATGTTAACTTTATACATACTTATAATGTAAGTAGACTTAAGTAATATTATTGTATAATAGACATAATATCATTCTGTCCTCGTATGTAATATGTAAGGTATATATATATATATATTTATATGGATAATATAATGCGTGAGTGAGAGGCATAAATGATTTAGATACAATATTAGATAACGCTATTAGTATATATACTATCTATATATATATATGCCCCAATGCTTGTCAAATATTTACTTCAACAGAATAGTTTTAACCCTGTAAATGGTTAATCCCCTCCTATGAGTCTCGAAGCTCTCTCGCTAGGTATATAGTATTAGCGTAGTGAGTATAATATATAGAATATATATATATATATATATATAATAGAAGGTGATATAATATATACTATTAGTAGGTATAGTATATATAGATAGTATATATAATAGTACTAAGGATATAGTTATATAATATAGTAGTTAGTATATCTAACCTAATTCTCAGGAGTGACAGAACTTATTGGGAATTACTGAGTGTAGATGCAGAATAATAAATGACTAGAGTTGGAAGTTTATAGCACCGCAAAAATGAGATTTCTTTGTATATACAGCTAGACTCTATACGAATTAATTATAAGGCGGAACATTAAGGCAAGTGTTTTCGCCATTAATAAAGCTTAGACATAGCATTCTAGTGAACTATAGAGAAATAATGTTAACATAGACTAACAAACTTAATCACAACTATAGCACTGCTTATTACAACAAGTTAACCCGAATGAATAACAAATTAGTGATTCCACGGACTTAATATCGAGCAGTAAAGTAAACTGAGCATTTGCATTACAAAAACGTAATCTTATATCCTATACTCTTATTGGCCAAGCATATTGGGATAACGGTGACACTATGATAACGTTGTATATCTAATAATAATCACAATATAGATCCTACAGTAAATTTAACAACCAGATATACTGTCTATACAGAGTAATAACCTATGGTTCTTAATGTATCGAGTGGATCTGATGACCAATACGATAGTAGAACATGTGTATTTATAAACAAGTAATACTCAGTTTTATTCCAAAACGATAAGATCAAATAGAAGAAAAAGTTCTTTGAATAAAATACTCAGTCATAGTTAAATTGTGATAAAGTAGTTTACTGATGTTTAAAGCAGTACATACAGTTAAATTAGTTTAAATCTAATATCTCGATCATACCCTCTCCGCCACTCCTCCCCAAATGACACGTAAGTTCGACCGATCGTGTAATTGCATATCCTTATGTCATATTTCGAGTATCAGTTTAATCGGCAGCTAAACATACCACATGTGTCTAAAAAATGAAAGTAATTATTTATAATACTACATCAAATAATATGCTAACGACTAACACAAGTGTTATAACAATAATAATAATAGCGTGAAACAAGTGGAACATTAACCTGAGACTAAGAGGTAATAATAGAGACAAACGACACTACATACCATACGTACGTTATAATATAACTTAACAACTTAGGTTACATTTATAAGAATTAGTTATGGTATTTAGTTAAATAAATGCACGGCAATCACATATACACACATATGCTATATATCTCTATATCTATTATCTATGTTAAGTTTAACCTATTATAGTTTCTCATAATTGCATATTTAACAAAAAATTATAGCATTAACACTGTGTCTAATCACACACGCCGACAAACGTTTATTATTGCTAATTCCGAGAATCTTTATCAATCATAACTTCGTAAATAAATTAATTCAATAAAATTCATCCATAACCTCGTTCTAGAATATCATAAGTCCCCATGACGGAATAATGCCATTGCAAACGACTATCAAAGAGTATAGACCAAAACATAACAGGTAAAAGAGTATGCTAACGTCTCGAAGTAATATAACAACTGCGGACTTTTGAGCTATGCAAATTAAACGTAGACATTTTTTTAGCAAATATTTTCCGTGATCAAGACCTCTATGTCAATAATATCTGATCAATAAATCTTTAAAACCTAAGGCTAATCACGGTTTCTGAGAGCACATCATCTCGTTCAGTTTGAGCCTAGTAATAAATCAATATAAACAAAAACTTATCATTTGCTCTAACAGATAATCAAGAATTTTATTCTTGCGACATCATAAGATATATTTAAACATAACTACTAACGTATTCGATATCAATCAGGGGCTGTAGAGCGGGTTTTGGGCCTCTGCCCGACATAACTGAATAAGAGCCCTAGCGCTTACACAATTTTGGAGAAGACGGGGATAAGGCCCCGCTCTTACACCCCTTCGGGGTGATCCCCCTCTCAGGATTCACCACGACTTTCAAGGCGGCGCCTTCCCCTTGGTTTTCTCTCGGCGAAGGCGTGATGTGTTGTTTAGATTACTCTCGGCTTAATGGAAAGGCTTGTTTATTCGCTACGTGAGGTACGTTATGGAGAAGAGATATAATAAATTACATCCCAAAGACTAGAACTGAAAATAACAGTACTGATTTATGTTAGAGGAAATTGATGAGTTTTTGCATATGTATGTTATACTTACAATAAGAAGCGTCACACTGACGATGATGTGTTTAGAATTGAAAATCTGAGCCAGGTTTGAAGAGGTGTTGAATTAAGTAAAGGGTTTTCTAGGTTTCTCGAAGGAAGTTTTTGCTAATGTCTAGTTTATTCATAGTTCAAATGATCTTATACTCGAAACACAGGAACTATTTATGTAGTTTATCTGTTTGTATATTATATATATAAAATCTAATATGTCCTTTGGCGAGGGGTTTCTCATAAGATTGGGATGTGAAAGACACGTTTTATCAGGTTAGGTCAAATTTTGATATTAGATGTTACGAAGGTTGAATGTCAAAGTTATTCGGTCACCCAATAGATTCCGAAGCATTTAGCCTCTCTCGCACCGGTGATAAGCCTTCCGATATCATACAACAGAGGTATTATGCTAAATTTTTTAGTTAAATATTACGATTGTTAATGGTAAAAATTTAACATGATATGATTATATGTATAACATTTATAAAGCTATGAAAAAAAAGTAGTAGGAAATAAGTAGTTAATTTTGTAATCGAAATATTATTAATGAGTACTTTACTGTTGATTAAAGTGTACGAAGATTTGTTACTGTTAGTTAGTAATTTATTTCGTTACGTATATGGTATTTGTTATGTTTGTCCTAAGTTGCTAACATATATATATGCTATTAGTTCTAGAAGGTTATAGGAATGTTATTGTATTATAAGCTTTTAATTAATGTTAATAAATTAAATAATAACTTTAATTAAATCTGTATTTAATTATTCGTATATATTGATGTTAGTATATTAAAAAAAGTCATTATATTTTATATATATATATTATCATTGGTTGACCGCGGTTTTATGGGGGAAGCACAGAAGGCCCGGTTCCATCTAAAAAAAAAAAAAGCAAACTAATATAAAAATAATTTCAATGATTGAACTATTATTGTTTATTGTAGCTTAGAATTAAAATAATATTTTAAAATGTTATTACCAAAACTGACTACTTTTACCATTTAATATCAATTATTTCTTGCCGCCGAAACATTATTTTTCTAAAAGAATGATCAATTTGGACACTGGACGCTGGTTACGATTTGTGAACCTCCAAGAGGCAATTTTATGTTATGGCATTTTCACAAAGACATGAGTGTCTGGAAACATGCGTAAAATAAGAAACCTCAATTATTTTTTTTATTTTGTCTTATTTTTGAGGATTTATCCCACCAATAGGCCGCCCTCAAACCACGTCATAAAAATATCCTCTCCCAAATTTACTCAAATGTTTATAATACTTAAACAAAATATGTGTAATTTTTATAATAGGCTTGTATTACTATTATATATATATATCTATATATATTATATAATATATATATATATATAATATATACTATATATATATAATTTACTATAATATATATATAATATATATATATATAATTATAATATAATATAATATTATATAGATATATATATATATATTATTAATTTATTTTAAGTGAGGCCCTCCCCCATGTTTTCGGTGATTCACGATCTCTCTTACTGATATATTATATATATACTGTAGTATATATATAATAATTATAATATATATATATTAATAATATATTATTATATATATATTATAATGTATATATAATGATATAAGTAATAATATTAATATTACTATTAGTAGTGTTATTACTGATATATAGGTTTATAAATATCTCTGAAGTTATATATTTATTGACTATTAATACAGAATATATGAAAACTAATATTAAAAAAATCTCCCCCTCAATTTCACCCCTGCACAGATTTCCAACAGCAGATTTAAAACAAACCGCTCGTATATCTAACTACACATCATCAAACCCAACACTATCATTGTTATCAACAATTCTCTCCTAATCCCACAAGAACCCTTCCTCAACAGTAAACATGCTTTTGTGGCCCTAAAATCAAGTGAAAAAATAAAAAATGGCACCTTTGTGAAACTCAATATCAATTCCCAACACATTTTCACTCATTAAATCTATTACTATAATAATTCATCTTCACACATCCGCAACTCCTATTGAAATATAAATTTGTGAGGTGTATCTAGAGAATAATGAAGACATCTTTTGTCCTTTCTATGAAGCTTCTTTTCATCAGATCCTAATTCAAAAGTTTTGCCTTGGAATCTCCTCGCACAAAAAAATAACAAATATATACTTATCCCAACTCTCCTCATATAAATTACCTGATGGTTAAACTTCAAATAAATATATATATTTGTTGTGCGTGTTGAATCCACAGGATGCCAATTTTTAACTCGTCAATCTTGACAACTCTGTAAATAATTATACACAATTTTTCCCCGACATGAATGAACGCTTAAACTCCCGCTCTAGACATATCTCCTGAACCCAACCAAAAACTTAATTCAGTTTTACCCGCCCAAGATTGATCAATTCAGAACCACAGTTCTCATTTCCCCACTCACCGAACAAGTTACTCCGAGCTACTGTTTAAAGTATGCAATGAATAGCTACCATCTAACACTTGATTTAACTCACAGACAATACTTTTGTCTAATACATTAAAGAAACTTGTTTTAGGAGGTAAAATGTGCTGGCACACTTTAATAGTGTAAAATATGAAGCTCGTAATGCTTATGCCTTATCCCGTGCGTTTCACAATATCCTCAGTAAACTTTATCCGTTTACGACTAAATTGAATTCCTAGCCCGCCTTTGTACCATTACCTTCCCCTATAATCTTCTTCACTACCGCCCTTCACCCTATGTTATGTATTGCTTTGTCCGCACCCGCCTGCCCTACTGATACTATAGCTAATACTCGCCACTAATTTTTTAAACTGCGAAAACATTGTCCGTTATTCCCGTTAGTCAAAATCAATACTTGCGTAATCTATGGGCTTGCTGATCCCCAACAATGTCATCACACCTTCTCCTATACACACAGAAACTCATTTTCTTTGTTCCCATCGCGTAAATAGTATAGTATCACAGTATATACACTCTCACTCTCAAGATAAAACCATGTCTCCAGACACGTAAAATATACTTTAGAATACGCTCATCAGAAACACTGACCCTTATATTGATCCAAACACAACTTTAAACAATGAATTATAAAAGAATAAGATGCATGAAACATAACTTTAACACAAAACGTCGTGACATACCCAACTCTGAGTTTATGTAATAAACCGTTTTAGTCACGCGTGAACAAATATCTTAAACCTAGGCTTTCCCCCATGTTCCCCTAGTTTGGTTCAAAAAACTAATATTACAAAAATGTGCTTAACTACAATAATCAACACAAAACACAGCCTTCAGGTAATTTAGTAATCATGTTCATCGTTGAGAGTTAATTTGTCGCACACACACATAATTGTTCCAACTTACCAGTGTTTCCAAACTATAATTCGCAAACAGTCTTAATATTCCGCTCCCTAATCGTTCAATGGTGCCACTTGGAGATCTGGTGGAACCTAATTCTACCAGAGGACCCGAAAAATCCAACCCTCCATGTCAACAAATCCTCTTCCAAACTCGTTGTTAGCCTTGCAAGCGAAAGAACACCTAAAATTGGTCCTCATCGTCCCGCTTTTGCTAACACTTATTATAAATTGCTAATGATCATAATTCCAGTGATTAATACAATTTTTACGTTCAATTTAAGTGTCCCTCCCCCTACTTGCTCCTCCGCCTCTAAAAGAACTTTCTAAATATTGAGTTAACTGATCAAAAATCTTTCTCTAATAATACCCCATCTAACCTCAATAACTTAAAGCTATATAAAATAACGACCAGCGTCTAGTATACAAAAAACTTATTTCCCATACACCATAGTGTTAGTTCATAAATGTCTGACATAGTCACCCGTATCACACTGACATAATATACTTCGACCACAATATCTGCCGACAGTAGAATGCACAAGAATACTAGGCCCGAAGGAGTCCAAAGATAAGATTAAAAGCACCTCGCGGATAGCCTGATCAGGCGTGCCCGGCCACTGAACCTCCGGTTTGCACATTATACTTAGTTTCCACTTATATTTTCCCTCCCTGCCCCAGATGTCTATCAGGAACAATGGAGGCCTTCCTTACTGGGGGGCCCTCAATGGAAAGTGCGATATGGCTGTCCTGACCTTGTAAGTAAATTCCCTTTGATTATCTTGAGCTGGATTTTTGGTAACTGATTTAATGCCATAAACGTATAAAATCTCGTGGTAAAACCCTTACCATTTAGAACAAAGGGTTGTGGCTCTATCATGTGCCACCCGATTATTATTCAAAAGCAGAGTGCTTAGTTCTCTGCCCCGGGTACATTATGTAAGTTGGATTAAAAACTACTGTTAAACTGTTTTTACAGTTATTCGAAGGGTTGGTTCTCGTAATGATAAGTTAGAACATGCGTAATAAGATAAAATTTTTGTTAAATATCACTGTGTCAATGATAAATTAACTGATTAATATTTGTTACAGATCTATGCTTGGAATTAAAAGTAATTTTATATTATTAAATGAATATAGGGTTAACGATATTTGTATTGCTTAATACGCTAATTACTTTACTTAAGGTTGTTATAAGATGTGAACTTTGTTAAAATGTTGAATCTAGTTTATTTAAAGTTCTCCTTCCTCATCGTAATAACACAGACACTGCAAATTTAAAAGTAGTACATTTAATATTTTCTTATAGTAGTAAATGAATGCTAAATATAAAGAAATGAAACTCTAATGTGGCTACTTCTCAACAAAAGTCATTAAAAAACTAATACGTAATGCTTTCGCTGTTAGTATATATATAACTGGAACTGACATTTTTGTTGCTTGTTTCATCTGCGAATAAGTTCCATACCTACGAAATGAAAACAATTCGCCTATAACGAATGAATGTGTGAAATGTAATATACAATTAATCATATAGTATGCTTTAGAAAAGATATCGCTTTGTGAAACCAAGTTACTTGAATTAGGTTAACTGTCTTTATGACTGCCCTAGTGCTGTATCCGGCCTACAATTTTAGTTTGTTGTAAATGTATGGAACTTGACTACAAATGAATTAAGATCACGTATAATAATCGGGCTGTGAGGATGAACGTAAGAGTGTGTTAGGTAAGTTAATAACACAATTAGTGAGGTCGCCAAAATTTATAATTTACTTAGTTCTTGATGATTGAAATATTTTTGCTTTTAAATGCCTTATTAGCTTTATTAATGTGATTAACTTATATAGAATTAGGCAAAGAATTCAGCTATATAATCTTTGTAATTTCTGAATGCGTTTAAGTTTATATATAAAATTAAGACTATTTATGTCGTACTAGTTTATTTGAAATGAGTACTAAATAGTTACCTGAGTACTCTCCAAGTAGATCGAAAGCTCAATAAAGTTGTCCATGAAAGGTAGTATGTAATGTTTGGTAGGGAAGGTATTCCTGCTCGGGCAGTTAATTAAGACCTTCAAAAGGGTGCGCCAGGTAAGAATGATTTTGTAAATTGATAAAATAAAGCTAATGCACGAATACCAATACATACCAACTGGCAATAACTGTTAGCAAACTAAATATTGAAAACAATGGTTTACCACTCTAGGATATATATTATTACAAAAGAGTACAGCTTTTAAAGTGTTCAGGTGGGATAAATCAAGTTTTTTACTACCTATATTATTCCATTTTAACCTAGAAATAAAATACTATTTTTTTATTGCCAAAAATCTACTTCTGAGTAGTATTACTATCCTCTTCGGTATGTTCCCGTCTTTAATCTCACATAGTTGTTTAAAAGTACAGCTGTATTATTTCGTAACCTGAGTATTATAGTATCCGAATTCATATTAATTGAAACTTGGACTTTCCCAAATTAACCATTAAAAATTTTTGGAAAAGAAAAAAATCGATTACAAATTTGTCCCGAAAACGCGTGTTTTTTAAAGTTAATGTTCTATGATTTCAATCCCAGTTGATGATGCATTAAAACTAAGAAGAAAGTAAAATCTTTTAGCTTGGTCCTAGGGATGTTTGTCTTTACACGTTCCCAAAGTTGTCCCTGGTAAAATTAGGATGGTAAATTAAAGGAAAATCAGGTTATGATAAATTTTTGGTAGATATTACTATTTTTTAATTAAATGTTTATAATCTTAATATTCGCCCTCATGTTGTGATGATATGTTTGATAAACGTTGCAATGTGACCTGGCATATAGAATTTTGTATGAGCTCGTGTAGTAACTTCTAACTGAGCTTTACTTTAAGTCTTGTAGCTCATTTAATGATATAAGTGGTGTGAGCAGTTTTATTCTTTGCTTCACCCATCGAACATCTTTTATCAAGTCCAACAATGTGCTTTATAGTGTGAAATAATTCTTTTTTATATCAAAAAAAAGCGTTAATATGCTAATAGTATAGCTATTATGTATAATGTGTTTAAAACCTTGTGAACCGAAAATGAGCAAATACTTTTCGCTGCGATTTCATGTATTAAAGAATATACACATATATGCCACCTAAGATTGGTGTGAGTGTATAAATATCTCTCTATCGTTAATGTAAATAAAAATTAAACTTATTCTGTTAATGTTAGAGATTCAGAGAACTTGAAAAAACTAGGTGTGTGAAATAGGTTACGTCTTCTTGTAGTGCAAATAGCTGCGCAATTACTCTCACTTTTTATCAAATGGCCTGTTAATGTTCATTGAAGCTTTTGTAACTGAGGTAAAACCACCCTTTCAATATACGCTGAATTTAAGAAGGAGATTTAATAAGTGTTGTCAGAAGTTGCTCCGGTGGCCCAAGTTATAGTTCATAGCTTCAGATTGATGCTAAGTAAACCTTTTTTGTATTTAATATTATGGAGTAAACTAATATGTTACTGTCAGAGCGCAAGTTTGTACATCTGATTTGATCATTGTCATAGTACTTGAAAAATGTTAATGCATTATGTTTGAATCCTTAATAAGATTGAGTGAGCTGCGAAGCACAAAGTGCTCACTGAGAGCCTATACAAAAAATAGATTGATTGAGCTAATGGACAGATATGAGAGTGTTCCGCCTGAGTCGAAGGGATGATTGGGTACAAGGGTGTTATAAATATTATTCTTTCTCTTACTTTGAAGAAGAACAAGTTTTATACAAAAAAGCAGAAATATGTATGGAAAAAGGTTTTTTTTTTAGGATTTGAAAGTTTCTGAAGTTAATGTTTATATTGTATTTATCCTCGACTTTTAGTCATGAAATTATAGCCCCTTAATTCCTGTATGGTGGTAAAAACTAAGTTAAATACCAAATCCTGTGAGTTATAGAGTAGTAAAAATTTGACCTGATAATCAGTATAGATTCAAATTTTAGTCAATAGATCAATAGATCTATGTATATATGTATATCGTTATGGTAAAAATATATACTATGCCATTTTTTTTTTTTTTTTTTATGTAGAACAAGCTTTCCCTCAATGTAACGCTAGGTTTATGCGGCTGCTAAAATAGTGGAGATCTTGAGGACGATTTAACATGAAACTTTTAAACTGATATTAATAGCAAAACCGCATGGATGTGTAAACGTATACAAAATTTTTTGAGTATAATGAATTTGAGCGCGTTAATCAATTATATGAACTACAATTTAACCTCTTTTTATTTAAGTTTTGCTACGTCCAAACGACTGACGGTTAGCAGCTATCTTCTCCTCAGGAACGCTTTAGAGGCAGCTCTCCATACTCGTGAGTTACGTAGATTGTTATATATGGTTATGATAAAACAGTAAAAATTAACGAATTCCTTTAGTATAATATAATATATAGATGCAACGTTAAATCAAATTGAGTGATCAATAGACTCAATAGAAAAATCAATAGATCTAATCGTTATCCCTGGCCCTCGAAATCTCCCTAAGAAGGATGTCAGATGGTATGTTGAGGTAAAGTTGATTTTGTAACTGAATATTTATCTTGATTATGTTCCCTATGCCCAATAGAAGTAACTATGAGAGTTAATATACGGTTACAATATATAAAAAACTAAATATGTAGGAAAAATATGACCTACTTATTATCCAAGGATTAGATCAATAGAAATCCACGGAATTTGAACTTAGTGAGCGAGGCCAAGAGAGTGTGCTATGCCAATTATGAAAGTGGTAAAATTTTTGATTTAACAAATGTATTTAGCTAAGTCGAAAAATAAATGAAACCTGAAGGGTATGTAAACAACGCTAAAAGTTTGTAAATAAGTAAATAAACAATGAAAAAAGACGTACATAAGAAGATTTTTATTTAGTTTGATTTATTTATTTACATATTTAGGTTTTTTTATTTATTTATTTTTTTGATTCTTTTGTTTAATTAATATTTCCTTTGGAAAAGTTGTGTTATTGGGATTTAAACTAAACCTTATATTTTCCTAAATACTCAGTACTCTTAAATTCCCGAATCAAATAATTATAAAGAACGGTAACCAAACAATGTACGTTGTTATAAAACGTAATGGTTTATTGTTGAACTTCGGACACCGCAGAACGGCTCCGCACCTGGTGTAACCAGAAGCAACAATACTCTACTCTAGATTCTTTAATAATTAACCAATTCTTCTAGAAATTACACTTCTTAAGACAATCCTCTCATCACAAATTTCAGTACATTTAAATTTATATGATCTTAATTTAAATTTTTTTTATAGGGGGTTGGTAGCGTCCCTCCTTTCGAGGCGGGACCCATGGGGACGATATACTTCGTATTACAATGAGGTTACATCATCATATAACACATCTCCAAAAACCACCCCCCAAATTTTAGTACGATACTATAAGTTACTTGAAGAGGAACCTGGTTAGTAGTCGTTTCGAGTTTTAAAATTGCAGGTCAAAAGAACAGTAATTAAATTAAGCGAAGAAGAAATCCAGCAGTTACCGGTAGTAAATACAGCAGTCAGAGGCGCTAAAAATAAAAACGATTCCTTAAAGTAATAACGTGAGTTTTTTCTGACTTCAGATTCGATTTCCCTCGTGAGGATATACCCTCGGAAAATCGTGCGATTCGTTAAGTAATAACGAGATTATGTTAGTGT
Source organism: Trachelipus rathkii (assembly GCA_015478945.1). NCBI lineage: Eukaryota > Metazoa > Arthropoda > Malacostraca > Isopoda > Trachelipodidae > Trachelipus > Trachelipus rathkii. Next base: position 18,264 of record JABUQX010120260.1, on the reverse strand, counting down.
GGGCCCTGTGTGTGTTGTGTGTGTGGTATGCGCCCGCGCGCTCAGCGCTGACTGAGCTTAATCTCGAGTCTCCGACGCATCGCCATTTACTGTTCCATAACAACAGACTAGTAATAGTGACAAAGATCTGCGAAAAAGAGAACATCTCCCGTTATAATAGGATAATAGCCACATTTTTAAATCATCAACCACATACTCTACAGGAAGCAAGAACCTTTTATAAAGAAGCATAAAATTTCAGAATAGAAAAAAAGCGCCCCGCCAGTAAATATATCATAACGAAATTCACGATGCCCTTCAGTGTCAGCCGCAATACGAGCGCCTCTAACCTTCTTATTATTATTATTCATAAACCGATACAATTGACTTTGAAATCTTTCAGCAAGTTTTCTGCGCCTTTACACGCCTATTATTCTTATTAGACATAAGAACAAAGAGATAAGACAATTTTCCTCAACAGCGCAACCATATTATCTCTCAGTTACCCCTTCATTACTCCGAAAGAACCCTCGGACAGCAGCTAGCCTCGGAGAGTCAGTGTCCTACCTTACAAACTTGTTTATAACCAAAAAGTGAGTGCGGAGGTCTCCTCCCCTAGAGTATCAAGAGTGCATCGGACGTTTGCGGCCAAATAGCCTCCAGGACCAGTGCTGACCTTTCTAGTCTGAGAAGAGTCTACAAAATAAATATTGAATCGCTTCTACGGAAGGATTCATTTTTCCCTTACAGATCTTTAAATTAAGTACAAAAAAACGATATGAATAAAATAATTATAAATATAATATAAGAAGTAATTACAGGGATATATTGTAAGTTAAGTTTTTTTCTGGAATAATGAGGTGGTATGCGCGACGGCGCAAAGCGCGCGTAATAAAAAAGTTAATTACGAAAAATTAACATGACATATCCATTACGTTATCATTAAAAACAGGGGTTCTTATCAGCTACGCTCGTATAGAACGAGCCTACACTCGTGTAACATGTTGGATAACGAGAATGACCTGTCTCAATACAGTACGACTGGTCACTAGAGACAACGTATATTTTTCGCGTGACCATACTCCAAACATATTTTCAATAAATATCAAAATAAGTTTCAACATTCTAACTAAGAAAATTATGGAATCTTGTTAAAAATTTTATAATAAATTTTTAGTACTATATATTTTTAGTTTTATTAGTATATTTACCCTCATTTTGAAAGTTATATTATTCTTATTAAATAATTATAATATTATATTAAATAATTAAATATAATATAATAATACCCTACCTCACTCCTGACAAATGACAAGCTTGTGAGTCTGAATTTAAGTATCAAGGAATTGCCCAAATTAAAAGATCCCAAATATTTAAATTAAATAACTGATATTATTATTTAAACGTATTTTTTATTATTAATAAAATATTTATATTTATTTTTTATTATTTTAAGTACTACTTATTTAATTAATCATTATCTGAAGTCTATTCTAGAAGTGATCTAAATATATTTTCATATATTTTAACATTAATAATAAGATAAATTTATTCTCTATGTTGTTATCCATAGTCTAATTATTATTAATAGATAAATATAAAATTAAAGAATAATTTGCTAGCTCTATATAATACTAATGTTACAACATAACCAATAGAGGTATTTGTGGGAAAAGGAAAATATACTCCTAGAGCACATCCCTCATTCAGTATATCCAAATCTTAAAAATACACCAACCCAGTCCTGACAATACACCCAATAAAAGTGTCAAGAATCAATAAATTTTGTGTTCTCTCGTATTACACATGTGTTTACAATTACTAGATTCTGACCGAGCCAAACATTCTAACCTGCTATCTCGATTTGAACAATTAATCCCAAACATATCGCTTATTAAAATAAATTTAAAGCAAAGTAATAAATTCAGTTATATTAAGCGCCAATTATTTATTAGTTTGACTTATTTAGTCCCTCCCCGCTTTTAGGCGGGACAGTTCCGCTTTTCTTTCGACTCTGTCGCGCGGTCGTTGCTTTGCAAATAGAAAAAAGAGGTGTTCCGACGCTTCCTCCCTCCTTTCTAGATGAGATGTCTCTCCGAACAATTTTATGGGTCCTCATGCGACAAGATATTTCATCGTCTATTATTTTTTTCTCTTTTCTAGAGAAGCTTGTCAAATTTAATGATATGTACATGTTACTTGTGATGGAACATTCAATTGTGAGTATTTCATTAACCTATGTAGTCTAGATTATCTGTTCTATATATACCGAAATTACTCATAATAAATTATTTTTCGGTATTTAAGATATAATAAAAATTTCGCACACTATTGCACCATAAATAAATAATCGTGTGACTGCTAATTTTTATTTAAGGAAAATAAAAATAAGTAGGCTAAACGATACATACTTTTTAATGAAATATTATAACTTTTTATTGAAAATATAATAGATTTTTGAAATATACTTAAGTTAAATTTATTGCTCAGAATCTAGATACTATATGAGATAATTCTGAAAAAATATTTGTCAACTGAGATGAGATAATTGATTATTAGCTAATAAGCAGCTAAGTTTTAAAGAGCTCTTTTAGTTATTTCACCTGTCACCTCCCCACTGTCCAATTCTCACTACTATAATACTTCATACTAGACTTGAATGAATTATCATACTTATACATAATCAATAATCTCAAAAAATTATAAAATAATGTGTGACTGAATCAATAGTCTCATCCCTTAAAATTTTGAATAAATTCAGTATGAACTCACAGTATGATTACAACTACCAAACTCAAGTTACAGTTAGTAACTCTCAAGTATGAATGTAAGGTTAATCTGAGGTATATATAGGGTCACTAAGTTAGGTAACATTAAGGATAATAGTGTGAGTAAATCAAAGTACTCACATAAGACAAATATATTTTTAGAATTTTAAGTCATTCTACTATTACATCTATCTCACCTTACATTTATTTAATAAATATTTGGATATTATATAATTATTATATAATTTCTATAATTATTTAGATATATTATTCTTTAGCAAGTTCAACTTTTTGAGATTTTCTTCTTTGTTGTTTGAATTCTTATATAATATATAATAAACTAATTAATATATTGAAATAAGTTAAATATTATATAATAAGAAATATTATGATATCAAATGTAAAATGTAGTCAATAGTTGTAAATTAGAAGTAGAACCCTTACAATACATGCTCAGTTCTATAGCAGGCTACAACTTACTGGTCATTGACTAACATAAATAACAATTGAATAAATATAAAATTATAAAGAGTAATATAAATAGTTCTGCTATATTTATAAATCATCATTAATTGTGAAAAGATTTGCTTAATTATCAATATATCACGTAAGATTATGATAAAAATTGAAAATTTATCAAGTGTTAAGTTTCTCAACTTGTCTTCTTTATAATTATTTAAAATACACTTAAATATGAAAAAAATAGAAAAACTCATGTTGTAATTGAAATAAACCCTGAAAATTCCATTTAAAAACATGTTTTTCATTAGAAAAAAATAAATACTCGAAATTTGTGAAAAAAAAAAACAAAAAATTTTTTCCTATCACCACTCCCACTCATAATTATAAATAACCCAGTGGATATTAAATAAATACCTATTATATATATAATAAATTATATATAATAATATATAATATTATATATTATATAAAAATATATAATAATAATATTATATATAATATATAATATTAATATAATATATAATATTATATAATATTAAATATTAATATATTAATATATATATATAAATATATATATATAGTTAATATTAAATATATATAATATAAATTAATATATATATATATATAATATAATATATATATAATATATATCTACATACGAATATCTAAATTATAATATATATAATATAATTAATAAATATATTTTTGATTAAGATGCTATTATAAATACAGCTACCCTCATCCTACCTGAGCTTCCAAACCCCAATATGATATATACTCTGCCAAACAAGTGGACACCTATAGGATTAAAAAAGATTTTCCATCTGCAAAGCAACTTGAATGGGAACGCTAGCGTCCATGAGTCAATTTTTAATAATAATTGTCTGTTTAGAGTGAGGCACAGAAAAGATATTGATTTGGAGTTTTTGACTAATGCTAATATTGCATGTCCTTAAACCCCAACATAAAATATAGATGAACTACAGATAAAATTTAGTAATCAATTTTTGTTAATTTTTTAAATAGTTTAAGATTTTAGCACACATAACTAAATCCCCATAAGTGCTTTTAAACGAAGAGTCAATTCAACTCTATCGAATAACACACAGAAAATAAAAATAGATGGCCTTCCTGAGCCCTTGATAGTGGAAGATTCAGATAAAGATAATGGGTGAGTTAAAAAATCATTACTTAAAGTTATGTACCGTTGAACTGGGCAGGTTAGCACAACAAATGGATACATTTAATATACTACCTTGTCACCCACGGTCAGTGGGATACTGAGTGTTCTCTCAGCGAGTACAAACCCTACGCCTAGATATGAGATAAATACTTAATGTAAAAGCTCCATGCAAAACAATTGAAACCTCTGCCAGTGGTCTTCTCCTTTGATGACCGTTGGCCCTGACCTCGACAGTGGTCAAATAAAAATATTGACATAAATATGTTTAAGTAAAGAGAATTAAAGTGTACTTATACAAGGTGATAACTATTTATAATGTAGCACAACTTAAAGAATGGTGAGAGTTGCGGCGTTTTATGGTTTCGTGGTAAGGGAAAGGACCCCAAAAGATACTCCACCCGAATGTCAGTAACCTTGTCTTATATTATTTTTCTGGCCGCATTCGCTATATCGCAAACGAGCCTAAAAACACTAACTCTCTTTGAGAATGCCCTCCCAATAACGCGCTATATTGGTGCCAAAGACCATAGAGAGATTAATTGGCCGTCGAGAAAGATAGGGACCCTCGTTTCGCTCATATTTCTCATAGAGATCGCCAGTTCTTCCACTATAGAAATTGGTGAGGTAGCCAGGTCCCTTCTTCTCGTAGTGGGTTAAGTTATCGGTTGAAAGAGAACAACCAACTTGCCTAAGTATGTAAAAGAAGGAAAAGTAGCTATTCAGTTTATTTGGGCCTACCCTTTACCTTCTCAATAAGCGGTTTCCTCCAGTAGAAAGAGTGTGCCCGTGTAAGGAAACCCTTTTTTTAGCGTGAGAGGGTGAAGAGTTTCCTAGACATTCGCAAGTAAAATTTGTTTCTAACCCGTGGAGTGGAGAAAAAAGTACAAAACAGGCTTACGTCTGAAGATTCCCAAAACAAGAATCTAGATTAACCAGAACATAGGAATTGCAATTCGGTCTGTTTATATGAGCCGGAAGGAATTAAATCGAGTGGAAGAGTGTTGGAATACTTCTTCCTGGATTAGAACCCACTCGCATTACTGTGTGTACAGCTGCGATAACGCGAGAAATATCTTGACTAAAAGAGTGGTATATTTCAAATTATTTATTGGTCTTTAGAATTAACTCTTGCATAGAGAAGCTAAATAATCATGGTCTATTCACTTCTCCCTTCATCCCAGGCAGCTTCTTTTCAACAAAGTTGTTATGAAAGATTGGACCCGCCCAGACAATATTCAGCGGTATGAAGTATTGCTAGAAAAAAATAATCAATACTTTTGAAAGATAAACATGTACAGTTGTGAAACCACACACCTAAACATGGTTAAAATAAAAGTTTTTATTATACCACATTCTGTTCGAGGCAAAACTACTTAAAGCGAAGCCCCTTGTAAGAAGACAGGAAAGAAATATATTCTTCTGAGTGAAGAAAAACCGTAAAGAAAATAGTTGTTGGAATTTTGGGTAATAAGAGCTTGTTTGAAAGTTACTTGGATCCAGGGTCAGTTACATTTGTCAGATTTCGAGATTGTATGAATTGCATTTCGCTATAGGGGAGAAGAATACGCGCTAGACCCTAGTACGTAAGCGAAGAACACAATGTCACACCAAAGATGCAATGCGACTCTCTTAGCGCAGCTCTATCCTCACTAAGAGCAGATGACCTCAGTTACTAGCAAGGCCAAGTAAAAGAATTCATCCAGACTTGCTCTACTGGTTCGACAGTTGAAAAGACAAAAGTAACAGTGTTGGCCTTTCGGGCAAATGCCAGAGAGATAGGTTAAAGTAATGGTCGGAGAGAAGAAGAAGAGCGAATGGAAATAGATACAAGTGCTCTGCACACTCTTCAAAGTAAAACTCGACAATAATGGTTAGGGGAGGGAAGAGTGTCAAAGGATGTAGGATATACAAAGAGGAAAATAGATGTGTCTCAGCACACCCTTCTAGAAAAGCGATGTGTTGTCAAAGTCAAAGAATTGTTTATAGTGAACTCGTAACTTATATATCCGTTCCAGTGATCTTAACTCGGTCGCCCAACTTACCTCCGCCAGAAAATCCCGTCCAGCTGACAACAATGATTATGCGTCCGGTTTTTATGCTGCTGATGTGGTAAGAAGCGAAAGAATCACTTTAAACACGATCAATTGAAGCTTCACTGCCTCTTACGAAAGAACGAGCAAACTTGCTCACAAGTGTAGCCACGATCAAACTCCTCTCCGTGATAAGGTTTAATTGCGTGGGTACTACCAAAATAAAGTCTGAGTGAAACTTGAATTCGAATCAAATCCTCTCACAACGTTCTGAGAGAAAGAAATATCTGCGATGCACTCTCTCGTGCGTTCTCTGAGAGAGGAAATAAGCACTTCGTAAAAATTGGTAAAGTAAACAAATGAATAAATGGAGGCTATATAGGACTAATAATATATATATACTATTTTACTTGTACACCTAAGCTCAATATTTAATCCATTTCTCACGATTAGGATTTATAGGCTATATCGTAAATATAAAGGGATTAGCGTCACCTCAAGATGATATCTTTTGAGGCGATATTAGATGAAAAATATAAATATACGTATTAACAGGTGATCTAATAGAGTGATATGTCAGATTGACTAGTATTTATAGTATCTTTGGAGTACGGTGCATAACTAAGGTATACCACTATCATGGGCTTAAGAAATTGAATATACCTGTTGAAATAGTTATCATATAAGGATATGAGGCAACCAGTGATATTTAAAAGGATTAGTTCGCTGGAAAGATAAATAGGTTAGGATCACAAAAGTCTATCAGGATTTCTACCTTTATTATTCTTAATAAAGCTCACATGCTCTAGTATGAGTATTTTGGTGAGTAGAGAATAAATGGAAGCCATGGAGCGTAGCCCATCTATGAAATATTTTACTCAATATAAGCTAGTGAAGTTGCCTATATTACGATGATAAAATGAGCAGTACCTTTTGATTTGCTCTTACTGTCTTACAAAACGTTAAATCGACTATATAGAGGAAAAAAATTTTTTCAAAGTGCTTGGAAAATACCGTTAAAAGGACTTTCAAGTTTTAAAGTTTATTTACCAAGATTTTATTTCATTAAGCTTTGAATCAGTTAAAGGTAAGATCGTATCTTTCTTAAAGTTCTATAAAGAATTCGTCATTTTTTTTATGAGGTCAAAAGTCGTCATTTTGAGACAGTTAGAAATTTTTTGATTATTATTACATGTTTTTTCACAACTAATGAAATGATTGATATAAAATAAAATTTTCTATTGGAAATTTCATTAAAATAACGTCAATTTTAAGACACCTAAAATCTATTAATAATATTTTTCCTCAATGCTTTGTTTTTTGAAGATTCCAAATCAAAGGAACAGGAATCATTCTTCGTAAAGCGTAAAAATATTTTTAAATTTAATTTTTATGAAATTTTTAAAAATTTAATTTCAAATGTTTTGAATATACTGTAGTTAAAAGTGGTACTTTTGAAGAGCTCTTAAATATCTGTAATACGTGAATTAAATTTAAAGAAGATTAGTCGTAATTTTAGACCAGTTAAATAATTTTTTTCATTATAAACATATATTTTCTTAACTAATAAAATATTTGGTATTATATTGAAAAAAAAAATATTGAAATTTCATTAAAAAACGTCAATTTAATACACCTAAAACTATTAATAAATTCTCTTTTCTGCTTTTTGAATTGCATTTTCATATGAATGATCTCATAGTTGGCTGGAATAAACTTTTGAAAATATTTTGTGTTTAAAACTTTAAAACTAATTGATCTTTATCCTCAATGTTGTTTCAAATTTTGTTTGATAAATTTTGAGGAAAAATGCGTAAAATTTATAAATACCTAAGAATTTTTGTAATGTGGCCATCCATTTCTAAGTAAGCGGCGTATATTTTGAGAAGTTATATATTTTTATAGAAACAGGTTATCCTACTAATTATTGAATTGAATATTAATTTCGGTAGCGAATAAAATTGACGGATAATTTATGAATTATTTTCATGGTAAAAATTATCGATCAATTTTAAAGAGACTACCTTAAAACTCATTAATTAAATTTCACGTTTTTCTGCTTGCTTTTGAAATTGTCAGTTTCAATGGAATCACATTTATTTTTTTTTCAAATGGCTGAATTTTTCTGGGCATCTTGTATCACCAACCTTTTCACTCTTAAAATTAGTATTTCATTGTTAAATTTTAGGAAAAATTCTTGTTATCATTCTTACGGGAGTTAAACGATTTTTTTTTGTTGCAAAAGGATTTAAGCAAAAAGCGTAATTTTGATGAAGTTTAAATATGTTTTTATTAAGAATACATTGGTTTTTCTCACTACTAATGAATTATTATTATTTGGTATAGTAGCAGTTTTAATATAACAATTGAAAAATCGTCATTTTCATTTTATCACACCTAAAAAATATTAATAAATTTCTCTTTTCTGGTTTTTGCTCTAGCAAATACGATAGGAAGTTCATCTATTCAATTTTCAAATGCTGAATTAAATTATGGCAATACGGGACCAATGAAAAAAGCAATCGTAGCAAGGGTTCATTTACAAATCTTGAAAAATTTAGTGAAAAGCACTCATGAAAATTTTAAGAGTGCTAAATTTGTAATGTGTAAAATTTAAGAAAAATAAGCGTAAATTTATTGAAGTTAAAAATTTTTATTTTAAGATAATTTTTCACAACTAATAGAAATATTTGGTATATTTTGAAAACTTTTTGGATTGTATATTTCATTTAAAAAACGTTCAATTTATATCACCTATAAACTATTAATAATATTCTCTTTTCAGAATAAGTAAAATTGGCATTTGAAATGACACATCATTGTTATTGCTTCAAATGAACAAGATATATATTCTGTTTTATTTTAAAACTTTCATAATTTTAAAGATTTTACTATTTTTAATTTCAATGTTGACAATTTTTTTTGAGGAAAATATCGTAATTTCTTTTTATGTTAGGAGTTGCTAACTTTGTAATGTGAATATCAATTCAAAAGGCGTAGTTTTATGGATCAGTTTTTATATTTTTTTTTATTAAAACAGGTTTTCACAACTAATGGAAAATATTTTTGGTATGTAATTAATTCATTATATTTGATTTATATTTTCATTTTAAAAATTAACGTCCAACTTAGCTAACCTAATGAACTATTAATAAATTCTCTTTTCTTTACTTTTGGTTTGAAATTGCATTTTTCAATGAATTACGATCATTGATTTTTTTTCTTTAAATGCTGATTTGAATATCCGTTGTTAATTATACTCAATTTTGAAGATTATCCAATAATTTCAAAGATGTTTGAATATTTTAGGTAATTAAATTCTTGTACTTTTAAGAGTTCTATTAATTTGTATTTTATGGTGTATTAAATTGTAATGAATAAAAGCGTAATTTTTAGAAGTTTACATGATTTTGTTTATTAAAACAATTTTGAGAGAATGTATTGAAATTTTATTTTGGGTATATTTTTGGTAGAAAACATTAGGAAGAAATTGAAATTTTTTCGATTTTTAAAATACGGAATTTTAATGACACCTTTTTTTAACTATTATTTATTATTCGTCTTTTCTTGCTTTTTTTGAAATTGCGATTTCCATATTGATACTCGATTGATTTTTTTCAATAGTGCTGAAATATCCGTGTAAAAACTCATTATTGTTTACAGTTATTATCAAATAATCTGGTGAGAAATTTAGGAAAAATCGTCTTTTAAGAGTTCTAATTGTGAATTGAAAGTGTAAGTTAAAAAGCGTAATTTTATGAAAGTAAGATTTTTTATTAAACAGGTTTGCATCTACTGATGAGATATATCTTGTGGTATTATGTATTAATTAGTATCATTATTTGAAGGATTGTCTAATTAAAATGAACGTCAATTTAAGATCACCTGTAACAAACTAGTTAATTAAATTCATCTTTTTTCTTGCTCTTTGAAATTGCATTTCATTGATTAAATCACATTTTTTATTATTTTTTCAAAATTTGCTGATTAAATACAGTTAAAATACTCAATTTTTAAGTATTTACCAAATAATCACAATGTTTGTGTTAAGATTGTTTAATTAGTTTGGATAAACATCGTAAACTTTAAGAGTTCTACATTTATAATGTGAAAAGTTAAGGAAAAAGCGTAATTTTTAGAATTATAATTTTTTTATAAAATCAGGTTTTGCAAACTAACTCTCTCCGGGTATGACAGAAATAGTAAATTACTCTAGAAGAACTGTCAGAGTTTTAATACAGGCCTATGAGAAACTATAATAAATTCTTCTTGTTCTTTGCTTTTGATTATTATTGCATGTTTCTAATGAAACACATTATTTTTTTCCATTGCTTGAGATGAGCACCGACATTGCTTATTTAACTTGCACCAATTATTTTTTAAAGGTTTTTAAAAGACTTAATACCACACTATAAATACTCGTACATAACATATTTAATACGAAAGCTAAATGTTGAGACTGTTACTATTAATTTGTAATGTGAATTTAATTTTTTAAAAAAAAATTAAAGTTGCGTATTTATGTTTAGAAGTTATAAAATTTTTTTTTAATTAAAACAGGTTTTCACCACTAATTTTAAATATTTGGTAAATAAAAACAAATTTATCATAGTAAGATTTCATTAAAAAACGTCAATTTAAAGAAATTTAATTATTTGATGCAAATTTCACTTTTTCTGCTTTTTGAAATTGTTCATTTTTCAATGAAACACCTTTTATTTTTCTGATTTACTGAATAACAGCTATTAACAAACTTCAATTTTTTTTTATAGTATTTACCAAATAATTTTAAACAAAAGGAATTTAATAAAATCGTACTTTTTTAAGATGTTTCTAACATTTTTGTTAATATGGTTTGAAAATGTATAATTGTAAATGCGTAATTTTTTAGTTAAGTTTCAAATTTTTTTTTAAAAACAATTTTTCAAAAACTTTGAATTGAAATATTTGGGTTATTATTTTAAAAATCATTAATTTATTGTTGAAATTTCATTAAAATAACGTCATATTTTAAGACACGCTAAAACTTAAAACATTTCGACTTTTTTCTTTGTTGTGCTTTTTGAAACTTAATTTTTTTTATTTCAGACGAACTTCTTGTTTTTTTTCAATAATCTTTTTAAAATTATTATATAAAAACTTCTAAATTTTTTATAGATTTAATTTCAAATATTATTTGTTTAAAATGGGAAGATTTTTAAGCAAAAATAGTACTTTTGAGATTAATTGTAAATTTGGAATGTTGTAAAAATATTAAGAAAGAGCGTAATTTTTAGAAGTTAAGATTTTTTTTATTTAAAAACAGTATTTACACAGCACTAATGAAAATTATTTGTCATATACTATTATTATCTAATTTATTTAAATTTCATTTAAAAATACGTCAATTTAAGACACTTAAATTAACTTTATTTAATAAATTTTACTTTGCTGCTTTTTGAAATTGATTCTTAATTATAAAATAAACTTATTTGTTTTTCAAATGCTGAAAATATCCGGTAAAAACTTCATTTTAACAGATTTTATCCTTAAATAGATTTCAAATGTTTGATTACTTAGGTATAAAAAATCGTACTTTATTGTATTAGTAGTTCTAAATTTGTAATTGAAAATTTAAAAAAAGATTTATTAGCGTAAATTTCGTGTTTGTAATTGAATTTCTTTTGTCCTAAACTTCGGATTTCAACATCACGAGTGACCGTTCTATTAAATAATTGAAATATTTGTAATTTTATTAAAACAGAATTATTGTTAAAGTTGTTTATTTTTATAATATTTTACGTTTGCATTTAATGACATCTGCTAAGTAAATCATTTTTATTTGAAATTCGCTTTTTCTTACTTTTTTGTTGGCAATGTTATTATTAGTAGCGGATATTTTTGAAATTACATTCTCCAAGAAGTTATTTTCCGGTTGTGAAACAGTTCCGTTGTTAATTTGGGATCAATTTTAGATGATTTATCCGGAAGATTTAATTTTCAAATTGTTTGATTAAGGGTTTTTACGTTAAAATCGTTTTGACTTTTAGAGAGTTGCTATCTATTAATTTTATAAATGTGGAAAAATCTCAGTTCCATGTAAAAAGCTGTTATTTTTTAGAAGTTAAAATTTTTTTTTATTTAAACTGGTTAAAAATAATTGAATATATTTTGTATATTTTAATAATACCAATATATTGTAAATTTCATTAAATAAGCGTCAGATTTTAGACACCCTAAAACTAATTTAATTTATAATTTTGCGCTGTTTCTCATTTATTGAAATCTGTCATTTTTCAATCTCAATTTACACATTATTTTTTCATTAAATGTCTCATAATTACTTCAAATTAATTTAACTTCATTTTAAGATTTACCAATAATTATTGAAAATCGCTGATACAAGTAATATTTCACCATGAGAGTGCATATTGGATAATTTGTTTAATGTGTAAAGTTTATACATAATTTATAGCTCACTTCTCTACTTAGAGGTTTTAATTTTTTTATTAAACAGGTGTTCTTCAAGTCTAATGAAATATTTGGTATATGTAAACAAATTAACTATATGGAAATTCATTAAAAAACGTCAATTTTTAATTTTACACCTAAATACTCTATTGATAATATTCTCTGTTTTCTGCTTTTTTTGAAATTGTGTCTCATTTTCATATGAGAAGCACAGTTATTTGGTTTTCTTAAAATGGATTGGCTGATAGAATATGTTGTTGCTCGTTAAAACTCAATTTTTAAGATTTACCAAAGTATTTTCAATTGAGTGTTGAAATTTAGTTGTGAAAATATTGCGTACTTTTTAAGAGTTCTTAGAATTTTATAATTGTTTGAAATTATTTTAATAAGATTAGCGATATAATTTTTAGATTTAAGGAGACTTTTTTTTTATTTTAAATCAGATTTAGAAATGGCAATTATAGTTGTGGTTATATTTGTGAATAGATAAATATTTTTGATATTATTTTCATAAAATAGTAACTCAATTATTCAAGACACCTAAATCTATTAATTAATTCACTTTCTGCTTTTTTTGAAATTTGCATTTCAATGATTATTTATCTATTCATTTTTTGTTTTCCAAAGTTGAAATTTTATTCCGTTTATTTAATAACGTAAATTTTGGGTAACGATTTTTGATTTACCAAAAATGAAGGTGTTCTAAATTGTTGAATTATGTTAAGGTAAATTTATATTCGTTAAGGTCTGTTTAAGGAAAGTTTTCTATTTATTTATTTTGTACATGACAAATGATTTATTAGTAACGAGGAATTTAATGTTTGTTATTAATATTTTATTTATAAAACTTATTTTTCACTATTACTAATTGATTAATTATTTGTGTGTATTATTTATTTTTACAAATTTTGCATTTCATTAAAATATAGCGTCATTTTTAATAACCCTAAAAACTATTAATAAAGTTCCTTCTTCTTTTCCTGCTTTTTGAATTTGCATTTTTTTTTTAAATGAAACACATATTTTTTTCAGTATGCTGAAAATGTATTCCGGTTAAACACTCTAATATCAGTACTTATATTGGTCTTTCTCACAAGCATTGTTGAAATTTTAGAAAAATCGTAACTTTTAAGAAGTTTCTAAATTTTTGTAATTTGTGACAAATTTTGCTAAATCAGCTAATTTTAGAAGTTTAAAATTTTTTTATTAAAACAGGTTTTTTCACACTAATGAAATATTTGGTATATTTGAAAACAAATATTTTGTCCATCTGTAGTCTAATCGCATTACATTTGCTCCCCAACATCACTATTAATCTAAATGGTCTCGTTTTCTGCTTTTTGAAACTTGCATTTTTTTCAATGAAACACATTATGAGCTTATTCTAATGCTGGAAAAGAGAGTTACTCCTCTCATCCTTCAAACTTTTCCTATTCTTTTATATAATTTTCCAAATGTTGAATTTAAAGTAATATCGTAAATCCTTGTATTCTGATTTTTAACAATGTTGTAAAATTTTTATATTGATTTATAACATAATTGCTCTTCAGGACATATTCAATTTATGAAGCTTTCAATTACTTTTCTTCGAACTAATTTTGAAATTATTTGGTATATATATCAAACAATATATTTGAAATTTCTTAAAAAACCGTCAATTTTTGAAAGACGCATGTTCCTTAGTAGACCTATTAAATAAGTTCTGCTTTTCGTGTTTCTTTTTTGTGAAAATTGTGCCATTTTCATGAATACACAGGTTATTTTTTTCAAAATGCGGTGAAAATTTATCGTTAATGAAAACGATTTTGCGGGTTAAAGGTCACACAATTTTTATGATTGTTTGAGCCAAATAATTTCAGGAAATGATTGGAAGATTTTTAGGAAATATCTTGTAATTTATTCTTTTTTATTAATAGTTGACTGGCCTCGTAGTGGGTGTATAATGTGTGTATAGAATAAAGGCGTATTGTTTGTTTATGAAGTTTATATATATTTTTTGATTAAAGGGACTATGTTTCTTACCGAACTAATTTGAAAGTATTTGTGTGTAGCACAAGTAATAAAATCGTCCAAAGAACAATTTTTTGACCAATAAATAAAAAATTGTATGTACATTGGTAGGATATCAAGCTGGCTTACTTTTAAGTTTTATAAATTTTTATGTTTTGACTTTGAAATATTTTTAAATTGCATATTGAATATGACCTTTTGTTTTGTGTTTGTTTGTGATTTCTATTATTGGGTGTTCTTAGGGATATGCTAAAATGATTCCGTTTAAGTATAATCTCAGTGTTTTTAAGGAGGTATTTTACCAAATTAGATTTTTCAAATGTTGAGATATATGGTAATAAAGTCTGGTGCATGCTTTTAAAAGTTCTTATCATGTTTTTGTTAATATGTTGAAAATTTAAGCAAAAGCGTAATTTTAGAGTGGTGAAATTTTTTTATTAAACATTGGAGTTTAATATCCTTTCAGATTAATTTATTTTTGGAATATGAAACAGTCGTTAATGATTGTGACTCCGGTGTAATACTAAAAGGAATATAAACAGTGTTAAGCGCTAATAAAGCTATTACGAAATTTTCGCTTTGGTCTGCTTTTTTTGGTTGAGAATTTGCTATTGCATTTATGAGAATCACGTTATTGTGTTGTTTCAATATTGCTTTGAGGAAATACTTGTTAAAGAATCGTCGGAATTGTTAATGTGATTACCGAAGATATAATGCATAAGAAGGTTGTCAGTGAAACCCAGATAAAAATAGGGGTTTAAACTAAGGTGTAAGTTGAGATTTAAGAAAAGGACTAGTATAGTTGGTAAATTTTGTATTACAGGGTGTTCATTCGAACTAATGATGATATATGGTATATTGATTGTAAATGTAATTCATCATTTAGGCTTTGAATTTATTGTCAGTTAAATAACGTCATATGTTTAAGACGACTTGCTTTAAATTACATTGGAATGGTTTTAAAGGTGTCTATCTTCT
Organism: Trachelipus rathkii; assembly: GCA_015478945.1. Classification (NCBI taxonomy): domain Eukaryota; kingdom Metazoa; phylum Arthropoda; class Malacostraca; order Isopoda; family Trachelipodidae; genus Trachelipus; species Trachelipus rathkii. The sequence goes on along the minus strand of JABUQX010120260.1, from coordinate 2,404 downwards.
GCTCGTTTTAGAGAATCATTTCGATATGAGAAGAGAAGTCATGATTTTGGTTCAAGGATGCTGTAGTATTATTTAACCGGTTAAATGAGCTGCAATTTTAAGTTATTTGTACAATGTAAAGTGAGTGTTGTTTTATTTCAAAGGTTGAAAATTTGGGGAAAATTTGGGACTTGAAAACTTTGGGATTGAAAATTTGATTGAAAATTAAGGTGAGAAAATTATTAGGAAATATTAGCTATATATATAATAGTTTACTAATTGTTTTTTATTTTAATACGTGTTTTGTAAACGATGTTTATGATACGTGCTTTATACGTGTTTTGTAGTATTGAATACTGTTTTAAATTCTTAATACTAAAACCGTTCATATTTAATATGACACCGGTAAAGATTCTACTTAATATTTCACTTTTTTCTGCTTTTTGAAAATTTGCCCATTTGTCAAGGATTTTGTGTTCTTGCAAATGTTCTGAGTAATTATATACCGTTAAATTTTAACTCAATTTTTTAAGAATTTTTACCCAATATAAATATTTTCAAATGTTGAAATTAGGAAAAATCGTACTCTTATGAGTTTTATTTTAATTTTGGCTAAATGTGAAAATTTAAGCTTAAGCTTGTTTATATTTTAGAAATTAAAATTTTTTTATTAAACAGGGTTTTTCACAACTAATGATATATTTTGGCTATATATAAATAACAATATATTATTAAATTGTCATTTTATAAAACGTAATTTTAATACACCTAAAACTATTTAATTAAATTCTCTTGTCTTCTGCTTTTGAAATTGTCTATTTCAATGATTAACACCTTATTGTTTTTTTCAAATGCTGAAATACCTTTATAAACTTTCAATTTTAAGTTTACCCAAATAATTTCAAAATGTTGGAAATTTTTTTATTGTAAATAATCGTACTTTTTAGAAGTTCTAAATTCAAATATTTGTGATAAATTTTAAAAGAAAAAGTGTAATTTGAAAGTAAGTTAATCATTTTTTTTATTTAAAGAAACATTAACTCTACAATAATTGATTAATTTTAAAGTAGTATATGAAAACTAATATTGAAATTTCATTAAAAAACGTCAATTTTTAATGAACACCTGTAAAAACTATTAATAAATTCTCTTTTCTACTTTTGAAATTGCATTTCAATGAAGATACACATTTTATTTGTTTTTTCAAAGTGCCTGAAGAATAGCCGTTTATAAATAGCTGCAGAATTTTTGAAGATTTAATGTCTCTAAAATAACGATTCAAATTGTTTGAGATTGATGGTTAGGGAAGGAAGTATTCGTTCTTTTAAAGAGTTTCTAAATACTTTTGTAATGTGAAATTTGTAAGAAGGGAATTAGTCAGGTATTTATTGTTAGGGAAGTTTTCACATTTTTTTATTAAAACAGGTTTTCGGAACAAATAATGAATTTCATATTTTTTATATGATTTAAGAACGGAAGATATTTGAAATTTTTCATTAAATATTAAAAAAATTAACGTCAATTTAGAACACTTAGGAGCGCTATTAGTTATAATCGTCTGGTGTTCTGCTTTTTCTGAATCATTGGTCATTTCAATGAAACATTTCATTAATTTTTTTCAAATGCTGTAAAAAACTTACCGTTAAAAACTCAATTTTAAGATTTAACCAAATAATTTTCTAATATTGAAATTTAGGAAAAATCGGTACTTTTAAGAGTTGCTAGGTGATGGGAGGCGGGGAAATCTTTAACGAAAAAGCGTAATTTTAGCAGTTAAAATTTTTAATTAAAACCTGTTTTCACACTAATTTTTGAAGGTATATTTGGTAGCATATTATAAACTTATATTATTGAAATTGTCATTATAGGTAAGAATTCTGTTGCAAATGTTCAAGTTACACCTAAAACTAGTTAATTAGAGAATTCGCTTTTCGGTTGGCTTGTGGGAGAATTGGCTATTGTCGAATGAAAGCTACATTTATTTTTTTCTAAATTTGTGCTAAAAATGACAATGAGTTTTAAAAACTTTTCTTATTTAAATGTGATGTTACGCAAAAATAAGTGTTTCCAGAATGTTGAATATTTTTAGGAAATTATATTCGCTACTTTGTAAAAGGTGTCTTTAAAGTGTTTTGTACTGATTTGAAAATTTACAAGAAATTAGCTGTAATTTTAGAGGTTACATTTATTTTTTTGTTATTAATAATATACAACTTTCTACACTTATATAAATTTTTGGTATATAAATTAACAATAATATTGAAATTTTTCATTTAAAATAACGTAAATTTAAGACACCTAACAATCTATTCAATTATAATTCGCTTTTCTGGCATTTTGAAATGCATTTTGCATAATATGTTCAACATTCATTATTTTTTCATAATTTTGAAAATATTTCCGTTATTCAAGTCAAAATTTAAGA
>JABUQX010120259.1:0-23167 GCA_015478945.1 Trachelipus rathkii | reverse complement strand
ATAAAACCATTTTTAAGATTAATGAAGTAATTATATATACTATATATATGCTTTATATATATATATTGTTTTATACTTTAACAGATTTTAAAAACTTTACTATATATATAATATAATCATGTTTTAATAAATGTTTTTAAACTTATTTATAATTAGTTTTATCATTATTATTTAATGGCTAAATTTATAATTAATATATAACATTAATATATCATAATATTAACAGTACGATTTAAGGTGCTCATATTATTACTTGTTCCAATATTATAACTCAATTTTTATTAAATGATTTAAATTTTCTCTGGAATATTCGCTATGTTTGGCAGGACCAAAATGTGGTCCGTACTACTTAAGTTATTTAAAAAATTTATATTATATATATATAATATCAATAACATCACTTATATAATAGTATTAGTATATATGGGAATTATATTAGTAGCTTTATATTATATTATTATATATTATGATTTATTTTACTGTTAATTTATTTTTAAAATTAGCTTTATTATAATTATAATACTACATTAGGTGAGTTATATTTAATATATTCTGAATATTTTTATTTATTAAGTTTCTCAAAATATATATATATATGTATTTATATAATATATATTAAACCTTATTATATGTTATATAAATTATTATATATTACTTATATATATAATATTATAGTACTATATTTATATAAACTCTGAGTACATATATTTATTATAAACTATATAATTAAATCAATATTATATTGAAATTATACTTAACATTATTAATTTTCATTTTTAATAAGTATAATATTTGTCAGGAGAAGAATTTATTTTATTTGATTTAATTAATATTGTTACTATTTGTGTATTTTATTTATTTTATTTAGTTTTTATATTAGTTTATTCCTTATTTAACAATATTCTATGTGTCTATTATAGTATGTTTATGATGTAATTGTATGCGTGATTATAGTAATATATATTATTAAGTTATAATTAATTAAGTATTATTCATATCTGTTTTATACTTAGTTTTACTCGCTCATTTATATAACTCATAAGTCCTATTATAATATATACTTAGTACTATTTTTTATTTATATATATTATAATATATAATATATATATATATATAAATAATTTATATTTTTAATATATATTTGCGAGGGAAATTATTTTATTATTAATTTTTTATCTTATTATTCTATATTTTTAGTTTATTTTATTTTTTTTATTTATATTTTATTTATTTTTATATTAAGAATGTATATATATATATACTTAGAGTACATTATTATAATATACTTATTATTATTCTATAATTAATATTATATTAGTTTACTGATGTGAACAAATACTCACCTATATATATTCTAATATACTATATATATATATATTATATATTATATAATAACATTACATTACCATTAAAGCAGTAAATCAGTAAATCAATAGAGGTTGACCTAACACCAAGGAGGGGATTAGTATTAGTATGCTTTTTTGTTTTACTGCTACTGCTTTTTAAGTCATGTTTTACTGCTTTAACTTTCTGCCTTACTGCTTTAACTTTCGCTACTGCTTTAACTTTCTGCTTTACTGCTTTAACTTTCTGCTTTTACTGCTTTTAACTTCTGCTTTACTGCTTAACTTTCTGCTTTACTTCTGTTAACTTTCTGCTTTACTTGCTTTAACTCATATATTTTATTAACATTATGGTTTTTTATTTTGTTTTATACTTTTATTTATTATTTATTTTAATATTTTATTTATTTTATTTTTTATTTACTATTTATTTAATATTTTATGATTATATAATTTATTTTTTTATATTATATATTATATGAAATATATATTATAAATTATTGACTATTAATAAGATATTTGCTGAGTGAAATATTTTATTAATTTTTATTTATTATTTATTATACTTTTAGTTTTATTTTAGAGTTTATTTATATTTACTCATTGTATTTTTAATTTTTATGTTTTTTAATTTTTATTTAATTTATATAATTTATATTAATTTGCTATTATATGATAAACAGTATCATGACTCATGAGTTACCATACAGAGTGATGATCACCTAACACACTACTAATATACATCTAACTATACCACTAATACACTAATAACAACACACATACGCACACATAATACCTAACACACATAACATATTACTAACATTATACACACATTCACTATATATATGTAATAACTTATATATATATTAACTAACATTGCAATATATTTTCATTCATTATAATTGTATCACAACTCTTAATACATTATATTTTATACCTCCATAGACACTTACATTTACTACATTATATTAATTAACACATTCATATTACCTCTATCACACACATTCACTATTGATAATACTTATAGACACATACTAATAAATCAATAAAGCGAAAAACTATCTTATATACATATATTTGTCCATATACTAAAAGTGATTTATCATATTTATTTTATACATTATATTAACATACTCACTAACACAGTAAATATATTACCCTAAGTAACTCTGCATGTAGTTCTGTAATTATTACTTATTAACACTTAGTTATATATATACTATGAACATTATCACTTATAGGCCTTTACACTCTACATTATACAATTCTCAAAATATATATTTAATTATTGCTTTGAGTAAATTATTTACTTTTTACTAACTATTTATTATTTATATTTTATTTTAATACTTTATTTATATCCATTCTCATTTATTGTGTATTTAAACTCTTTAATCTTATCTTTAATTCAACTACTATCACATCATCAATTTCTAATTAATGCTACACAACTATACCACTCACACACATACACACTACTACACGGCTAACACTCACTTATATTCACAAATATTCATTTTAGTATATTAAATATTATATCGCTATATTCGAATAGTATTTCTTTTTGAAGCGATCATAAATTATTTAAAAATAATATACACATATTTATTTACTTATAATTATATTTAACTTACATATTATGTCTTCTATAGTTATTAAGTAACTAAAATATATTATATATATTTATCAAAGTGATTTCTTTAATATATAAAACTTTATATAATAATAAATCAATCTCATTATCTTTACTTATAGTGGTGAATTAATCTGATAAATTATATGAATAGTTCTCAAATTTTAATTATATATATATTAATAAACTGTTATTAAATATACTTTTTTAAAGTTATATTTAAAATATTTATTTTATATATATAATAACTACATTCGATATATTACTTTTTTATAATTAAAAAAGGTATTTATGTAATTTCTTAATAAATATATCTTAATATAATATTTATTTTCAATATTAGTAATTCAGAGTGAAAAATATATTTATTATTTTATTAATTATCTATTATTATTTATATATCTTATATTTATATTTTAATTTTAATTATTTTTTTATGTTTTATTAGGTATATCTAATTATTGGTTATACCTTAATAAGGTACAATAACTAATCATAGGACCAAGAAGTAATATAATATCTAATATAGTTATATAAAGTATAGCATATACAGCCTACTACTTAAGTATCTAATTACTATATATACCTACTCTACATTACATAATATATGCTATATTATAGCCATCGTTAATATTGATTAGTCATCATATTTGATATATATATATATATATAAGGGCAATTGGGGTTTCTAGAAACTGTACTCTGACCTCTACGCTCGATATTTACATCACTTTAGCCTTTGTCAAAAAGTATTAAAATAACTAGAATTTTTTTATTCTAATGCTGTAGCTATCTTATCCTAACCTAACCTAAACTTGCTTATATATATTTAAATCTTAGCTTTTTTTAATAATAAAATCTCTAATAATAAACTTATGCACAGTTATTAAAAATTAACAATTTATTTCTATTTTGTATTTATTCTTTCTAATTTTATTCTATCATTTTTAATTATTTTTAATTTCACTCGTATAGACATGCGTAATACATAATGTATATATATATAATTTCTAAAATTGGTATTCACATAAATATATAAAGACCAGTTATAAAATCTTTATTTATAATTAATATTATTAATATTATAGTTATACTAGGAGGAGAAATAGATTGAAATATAAGAAGATGATATTATCACTGAGATGATAAAAACACTTATGGGAGTAGATGAAGAAGATAATTATGAAGAAGGCTTTTCCTGACACGGTACTTCAACTTGTTATAAATTTATTTTATTTATTTTATTTATTTTTATTATTATTTTATTTTATTTTATTCATATTATTTTATTTTATATTAATTATGTTTAATGTATGTTATATACGTAGAATATTTGATATAAACTCATGCTAGAAATAAGTTTACATACTGATTGAAGTTAATAATAATAATTTGTTTTAAATTATCTCATTTATTATTTAATTAATTATAACTCATAATTTCGTTGTAATATTATTTATAATAAGTACTATATAACACGAAATATTGATTATATAGCGTCATATTTCCTGTAATTATAATTAACTCTACGTTACTACTTTATTATATACTATTATAGGCAATGTTTGGGTAGAAACTGCATATACTTGAACTGTGCGCTACCGTAGGTACCTACTCAATTAATCCCATAAAACTACCTAACCCCTAACCTAGGTTCCTAACCAGTAGAGCCATTCCATAACCTAAACCAAACCTAACCTTAACCTAACACCTAACCTAAACCTTAACCTAAACTTAACCTAATACCTAACCTAACCTAACCCTAACCTAACCTAAAACCTAACCTAACCTAAACTAACCTAACTAACCTAACCTAAACCTAACCTAACCTAAATTCTCCGACTACTTAAACCATCATTAACTACTTTAGGCCTAAATTACGGATAAGCCTTTTTGTAAATACGCGTAAAAACTTGTTATATTATATATAAATATATTTGCGATTCGTGAATATTATTTATAATTTATTTCCTATTATTATTTTTATTATTATTTTCATTCTTTTATTTATATAAAATAGTATATAATATTATCATATTACTATATATTAATAGTAACTAAAGTAACTATATTAATATATTATGTTATATATATTTAATAATATATATTTATTTATTTTATATATAATAATATATATATAAATATATATGTATATATATATTTATAATTATAATTATATATTATATATCTAAAAAAATTAGTAATAATACTATAATATTATTCCAGTGCCGAAAAAGTATTATTATTGCGGAAAATATGTTTCTTTTTAACAGAATAAAGGAGGAAGAAAAAATACACCTATGTGTGAGGAAAGCCAGGTTATTATAAAATATACATTGAAGGAAATATATTTTTAATAAAAAATATATCTTATTTATTGGTGTATGTAAATATCCTACATCTATTTTTTAGAATTTCGTATTTGGTAGGCAGATAGAGTAATAAAATCGTCTTGAAGTAAGGGGAATTTTCTTAGATGTGAATACATTACCGATATCTTTTCAACAGCAGGCGATTTTAAGCAAGCCTTGCTAAAAAGTAAAAAAGTAAACGGTATAGAGTTCACATATCTGTGAAGGGAATGATTGTATCGGAAACGAAAAGGTTTTCTTGTAATATTTAAATTAATCTTCTTTTTTATTTTTAAGTTTTTATTAATTTACAACTGAAAAAAAATGTCCCTTTTGATTTTTACAGCTTCTGCCGTCTTTCTTTTTGCGTTTTTTACGCTAGCTTGCTTTTCTTATTTTGCCATCCTTTTGCTCTTCTTATAGACTCCAAACAGTGAAGACGGCTACGTCCATCCGCGCGACCTCCTCTTCTTCTTTTTTCTTGTTATTGCTCGTGTTGTTGCTTTTCTTTTCGTGTCGTGCGTCTTAATTTTGCACTTCCTTGTTTTTTTGCGTTTGGTTCTGAAAACCGTGAACTCTACCCACCATCTCTTATTTTTCTCTGACTTGATTCGCGAAATTGATATCTCGTAACTGTTCTTTAAAAATCTGTCATAATTTATTGTCGAGACAGGTTGTTGCGTGGTTTTCAGGACCGTGCTGTCTTTGCTTTATGTCTTTACCTCAGTTTTTATCGGATAATCTACAATTCTGTGTAACCAGCAAGCTCCGAATAGTCGTGCTCACATATATATAGCTGTTAAGCGGGGTGCACAAGATGTCTCTTATTCTCGATTTGTACTTAATAAAGTCGTCTTTATTTTTCTACTATAACGAGCTTATTTCCATTTGCCTTATATAGCTTCTCCGCTTACGCTTTCCATAAAGCATGAGGCAATTACTTAGGCGCACCTCTCCTTTCGAAGGGCCAGGGCTCAATATAAATAAATAATCCTATATACGTATAATAATGATCAGGTTGAGTCCTTTTTATATGTGTATCTATAGAGCTTTAGAGCTTCAATTAAACGACTAACCAACCCTTAAAATAAGTACTTCTATACTAAAAACAAAAAAATATTCGAAATTTTATAAAATATATATATAGATATATAAAGGATTTTTAATATAATGGAAGAATGTATTAACATAGAAAATTAATGTAGACATAGATAAAGATTAATATAGCAACATTGTAGTGGCAACTATTCCGCTCGGTTTCATGGAGGTTAGTTACACGTAACCACTGCAGGGGCTGCGAGCTGGTAAGAGTAGCGAGTTATGCGCCTGAATACTTTATCTGCGCGACTATCTGCATTTTTAATAATACACTACGTACGTGGCAGCTGACCTTTGCACACACAGCCTAGATACTCCATTACACCTCTAAAGTAATATGAGACTCATAATAGCACAAACCAGCGAGAATTAGTCCACACATGTGTTTGCCTTTATTTATTCATAGTGTATATAAAGTTTCTTTTATCATCTTTATTTCTTCTAAAGAGGAAAGGATAATTACCATGATTTAGTCTGTAGATAATATTTTGATCTTTCCCTTGGTGTTGTTTATGTAAATTATTACTTGGTGTGTGAAGGAATGCATTCCCTCTTTACGGTCTTTAATATAGATCTGTGGTTAGCTTTAATGAAGAGACTAAGTGTGTGGTGTAGCTTTTTAATTCTTTTATGTACTCGTGCGATCATCTGGAGTTAGCAACTGAGATATAAACATATAATTTCGCGTGCAATTAAATGATAGGTATTTCTAATAAATGAGTGAATTATAATCCATACTCTTATCGTGAAGTAAAGAGTGAACACCTACTTACCAATCAGCGTAGACAAAGTGAATCTGTGCAACCGCTTAACAGCTAAAAATCTGACTGAGTGAGTCTCTCAAATAGAGTAACATTTGTTCCCCAGCGCACTCTCATGATAGAGTAGATAAAAAAAAAAACAAAGATACCTGCTGAGAACTACTATGTTTTATATTATAAGTCGTAAGAACCACAACCATAGTCTCTCACATGGTTATCTAAAAATGACGATAATTATCTCTCCGCTCGGACCCAATCAACATACGGGTCACTTGATAGGAGGAGGCAATTGCGTCAGTGTGAAGATCCGCCGGACCAATCGCAAGTAAGGAAAAACATTCTTTTTACCTGCTTAAAGAAGTCTTGCCCGATCACATAGCATATTAGATTGCTCTCTTGAGACACTCTCGGTTATCTCTCTCTCCAGAGACAAGTGAATATCAATACTTTATTGATTTTTGCTATTCTAATTGAGTCGGCCATATATACACTTAATGTGATCCTTTATTCTCCACAGAAGGTAATAGGATTAAATGTGAGCCCGTCTATTACTAAACCAAACATCGTTCTCTCTTCCTTAAATTTAGGGACGCTAAATTCTAATGGAGTAGGACTATCATGCAATTAGACGATAGTATGATATAGCCCACCCAGTTTTTTCTCATACCACGAATAACCGCATTCAGTTTGAAAATATTTTGTACCTGGAATTGGCTTAAACCGCTCGGCGTATTACAAATATAGTTGGTTGCTTTTTATTGCCTAAATTTTCAACCCTAAGGTGAATATTTATTCTTCAACCACATTTTACAGAGAGTCCACTACTCGTGCTCGGTATCTGTAGGCGAAGGAGAAGTACGGACGATTGGTTGTGTGTCTTCTCTCGTGAATGGAATTCTCGTCACGCGAATTGGTACTTATTAAGACATCTTGAGTCTTTGATCAATTAAAATAAATAAGTAAATAAAAATAACTAACAATTACATTTTATATATATACAATATCACTTTGAACTACGTCATAATATATATACTAACATCGATAGTGTGTATATGTGAATTATATATAATAGAGCATCAGTATACCATTGACATCATGAAATAATTTACGTTCATTCATATTTACTAAAGAAAGATGCGAGTATTTTAATAATAATACATGTTTATTGAGTTAATTATTAAAATATGAAAAAACTAAATAATTTGTCTTATGTTTTTTAAAATTTTTTATACTTATTACATGGCCTAAAGATGATGTAAAGGGTTGTAACTGATTCAAATTAGAAACATTGCTGCATTTATGTCTATTGGAATGTAGAGCAAATTCCTTCAATGAAGAGGTGTCTTTACGTGTTGGCTGGTGCTCGCACTTAACTTGAATTTTAGTCATTCAGCGTGTTTATTTGCTCCTTTATTATGGTGAGCCGGGTTAAAATCTACTATGTAGTCCTTTTGTCTCTATATAGAAATTACACAAAGTTCGAGTTTTAACCTAAATTTTTTACCAGGGTACTGAGAAGTTTATATTTATAAATACGTTGGTTCACTAAGTCTATATACATAATAAACTTATACAATCGAAAATAATAGGTCCATTTATACACTCACAGAAGTGTACATTCATCCAGAAAAGATTATGTGGAATGTTCTCAATGTCTGTATTTAATAATCAATGATTTACACATTGAATCCCACCTCATAAGCAGTCGTTTCTCGGAAATGTTAAGTTAAACATTGTTAAGCTACTTAGTTTTTGTGAAAATACAGCAATACTTGTGATTATAATTTAATATTCAGTAGATGTTAAATCCGTGGATGTACTGCAAGCATTTTGGGAAGAACGTTAAATAAAAGTGAACTGCCACTCTCCATGATTAATAATTATCAACTGGATTTAATGATTCTTAACTAGTTCAACTTGCTTTTTAATTTATAAAGTATGTTTATATAAAACCTCTTTAGCAGGGATACCCCCTCCATTTTTCACCCGTGTATTGTATAATAACACTGATATCTATTTATTTCCTATACCATTTTGTTTTTTAAATTCATAAACTCTAAATTTATATCAATTTTTTCAATATATTGTGTTTATATCGTGAGTTTGCAAGGATTGGAAGCTCTGTTCTTACGTTCTTTGTATTATCTTGTTTATTAAAATCTGCCCCTTGCTTATCTTTTGTTCACCAGATTATAATTCACTCCAGATAAATAGTGTAGACTATGTTTAAACTATTCACCTCCGGCGGATGTGTGTGCGGATTATTGTGAACTTTAAATAATTCCTCCGTAGTCCATCCAGCTTCATTATTATCCCTTTTCTGAATCTTTCTTTCGGTCCGTTATACTCTTTACATTAATCTCCACCTTTATTTTCCTGGAGTTATCTTTTTAGTTTGTTTTCTTTCGCTTCCCTTAGTGTGGCGCTGGTGTGTGTATTTTTATAGCTTTTAGTTTTCGTTATTATTTCTAAAGGAGTTGACTTTATATTTCTATGGTAAGACCTGTTATAAGTTAAAATATTTAGATCTTCCAGTATATCAATATATTTTTTTAATAAGTCATTCATTTTTTAGATAAAAATTACCCTATTTGGCATGCCGGTTCTTTAATAGTTACGCTGTCGTGTACTTCTTTCAACTGGTATTCGTTAGCTAGCTTGGTTTACGGAAAATGTATTGTAATTAGCTTTCGTGTTTGTGTGTATGATATACCATACTCCAGAGCAAACTCCTGAAAACTGCCCTCCCTTTTGAACTCCATTCTGTGTGGCTGAATCTGTCCAGAATGATTTAGGTGTTCTTCTCCGTTCAGCTTTTATAATTTCAAGTACTGCTTTTTGTGGCTACTGTAGTCTGACTTTTTATCTAAGGGTTTTTTGTTCATCCATAGGTACTCTAGAGTTATACTGTCAATAGTAAAAGTTACGTATTGAAAACCCATTATTATTAAGCAAATATATTTAATCATCTCCGTTAAATCTAACTGCCACTACGATCTATCGACCCTGGTGTGTGTGTGATGCTTAGCAGGTATTGTTCTGAGGATAGGAAGAGTTTTTATACATTTTCTCTTACATGGCTGTTTAGTGAGATAGTAAAGTTACAATAATATGCCTGCTTCCTTCACGTCTACACTTTGGGATATATATATTTTTCCTGTGGACTAAAACATCTTTCTCAATATCATGGATATATGAATGAGAATTATAAGTGCTAGTCATTAATTTTTTGGAATGTTTTGCGTTTCCACTCAAGTTGAGTAAAGTGGTGTAGTAAATGACTGTGTGAGTATGATGAGTGTGTGATTTCTAAAGTGTAACAACCTCCTGTGTTTGTGAACTGGACAAAATGTAAGGTTCATAGGAATGTGCCTGTGCTACAGTTCTCCTCACATGGTGATATAGTCTTAAGTGCTGTAGTCAATGTGGTGAGTCACGCAATAGCATCGCGATATAAATTAAGTGTTGAGTATAAATTGATATAAAATTATCTATCTATGTGATAAATGTAAAGTGTTCATTATAGTCATAATGTGTAAAAATAAAAGTGTATTACATTAGTAATGTGTGTATAATGTTAGTAAGTGTTTATATATATATATATATATATATATATATAATATATATACTATATAAATAATATGAATATAGAGATTAATATTAAAAGTTACTGTGAAATGAATAATAAAACTAAAAATAATTAATTAAATAAAATAAATAGAAGACAAATCTAAAAAATAAAAATTAAATAAAAAAATATAAAATTAAATAAAAATGAAAATAAATATATATTATATTATATATATATATATATAATATATAATATATATGAATGTATATATATATTGTGCTGAGTTAGTTAGGTATATATATATATATTATATATAGCGTCGTGTGTAGTTGCCCTCGAAAAAATTAAAAAAGTGATAAGGAAAATGTAAAATATTAAAATACGTGATATGTGTGTTTATAGAATTGAGCACTGGTATTGATTGAAAAATCTGTTGAGTGACGGAAGACAACTACTATGGTAATATTTTTTACAGTAATAATAATTTAATAGGGAATAACTCGTAAAAGGGGTTTATTACTTTAATACATCTTAGAATAATTGCATCACCTCATGACTGGAAGTTTTGCCTCTCAAGCCATCACGTAGGAATTCTTCATCCTAACCCCTTCACCCTCGCTGCGACCACAGGTCCGGGTCACCGGATGAATTGACAAGTAATATAACATTAGTGCTTTGCTCTCTCGAGCCTCTCCATAGTCTAACAGATGTTTATGATTTTAGTTGTATTATTATCTTGCGGTCAGCCTTGCCTGCCTATCCCGAAAAAATTGCCAAACAAGGGACTACGCGGTACCTTAAACTCAGATTAATAATGTCAGAGCTCGATCATCTTAGACAGCTCCCTTAGTGACGCTGTGTTTAGAATGTTTAGAAATACTAAAAATAAAGCTATGTGTCAGATTCTATCAAAAGTCAATTTTGTGTTGTTGAATTATAAACTATTTTCTTGGTTGGTGGTATCTGGTGTATTGAGAATCTTCCAGTTGTATTCGTATCTTTCTAATCTATATGTAGAATTTTCGTTTCATCTTTAAGGAACATAAACTTCTCCCTCATTAATTCTTGCATTTTGAGACCTTGCTATTTTAACTCCGATTTAGATACTGTTTCCCTAATTTTGTTAGATTTTAGGAACAGGGGAACTCAGTGAGATTTGATATCTCGTCGCTGTGGCAAATAGAAGAATAGGGACTTCCTCGGTTCCGGGCGGCAACCAGCAAAAGACACCTTAGAGCTCGGATTGAGACGGCCTGTGAGAGTAGATTTTATAAATAAGGCTTTAGATATAAGATCCAACCGTATAGGTGTGGTTAAGGTATTACCGCTCTCTCGATGCTGACACGGCAGCGCATTCTTGAACTGTAGCTCCCTAGTTCTATGGCCTGACACCAGACATTGTGCATTTATCCCTGCCGGAGCTGATGAAGCTGATAGATGGTTACTCATTTCGCTATACTCCAAACTTTCGTCAGACCTGAGAGACAGCATATACATACCGATAAACGCTCCGGAGTATACTTTAATCTAATACAGAGAATAGTAAAATGAAAACAAACATAAGCTAATAAATAAATTTATACAGTAACATGAAAGATTGTATAGGGAATAAAGAACAAAGGTAATGTATAGCTCTCGTAAAAATATCACCCGAATATAAGGTATCCATTCATCATAAATAAACTAAATCGTCTAGAGGTATAATCGAAACTAGACTGACAATAATAATGCTGATTGGAAACAACAATGAACTCTCCAAAATTAAATAAAGACTAATAATAACCTCTAAACTGATCGAAATATTAAAATCTTAAAAATCATTAAGGCACGTTAACTCAAATTTTGTAGTTATACGTAACACATATATAATAACCATTTGAGCTATGAAATTCTAACAATATACTCATTATATAAATTGGATTTATGTCCAATAGAACGGCTATAAGGGTGAACGTAATTACGTGATGGTATATATAAATATTATAATCTTTTGATTTTTGTTAAATTCCATAGAAATAAGACAAGGTATGATTAAGTCTGCTCCGAGGATTGAGACTTCTCAAATCGGTAGATCAACAGTTCGCTCCCTTATCTCTTCTTTCGGTGTATCTATTACGCGCTCGCGCGACGACTTGCCCTCACGCCACAGTTATTGTGCATAGATGATAGGCACTTTTAAGAACAAATTCTCAAGGGGTAATTGATGATTGGTTGCAACAAGGTTAATAAGAAGAAGCGGAGTTACAACTTAATTAAAGAACCTAAGAACTTAAAGAAGAGGTAAAAACAAGTACTTAACTTGTAAATACAGAATGTTCTTGTGAGGCATACACTCATAATGAAATATATATCCTAAGAATTGTTGTTGTATCACTTTCTTGTTTCTGCATATTTTTTAAAATTATGAAGATAGATATTTAATTAACAAAATATTCATTAAATGTATCAACAATCCGATTCTTATCATGAAAATGATCGTAAATAAAATGTCCATTCATTTACCATTCAAACGCTATAACGGCCTCCATACTTTTCAATCACCGCCTAATTATCATGTTTAACTCTGTCACTTTGATCCTTTTATTCTTGATATTCACAACTAAAGAAGCCAAATAAAACTACTTATTGTTTTGGTACTTAACGCGCTAAGGTTGGAGATTAAAAATAATTCCAGCTAATTAGAAATAAATTAGGAAGGTCGTTCTTATGTTCCCTTACAGGTTCGAAGTATTTACCTCTCGTCATAGACTGATTAAATTGGATTTTCCAAATTCCTGGAGCCTCTGTCTCCTTTAAATATGATATATATTAATTAACAAACTTCAAGGCATCAGAGGAACTTTAAAACACTGCACTGCATAAGTTCACACGAGAAATTTATATGCGCCACAACATCGAGAATAAAAAATAACATTTGAAGTCAGATACCCTCCTCAACGAGAATACAAAAAATTAAAAGTTGAAAAGAAAAGAGGAGTATTAGGGGCTTCTATTAAATCCTTCGTAAGAGTAACATCTCTCGAATTAAGTACTTGAGGACTAAGCGTCTAACATCATATATTGAACCCCCATAGCAAAGGCCTTGGCAACCATTTTATAAAAAAAAAACTGAAGAGGGAAAAGAAATAAACGATTTTCATTAATGGACTCCAAGTCGTTTCCCAACTTTCGTTCCAATGTTAACTATCAGACAAAACGGTTACCTTTTATTTCTAAGAGTAGTTACGCCGGTGGCAGGCTGTTATTTCTTAAACCTGGTTTAACACTTCCTTTTCTTTCATATTTCCCATCCTTGTGTGATAACTTCGATTTTTGCTCTATTAATAGCAAGTGCTTACATTGCCTGAACAATTCTTATACTGTCTTTGGACTTTCTAATAATTTTTGCGTAATATTTCGCCTGATATTTCAAATGCTTTTTCTTCACGTCTATCATTTAACTTTTGAAGATTAATATATCTGCTAATTGCCTTTTCAAAAATACGTATGCTGTTTTCTACGCAGGGGATTCGAAGAAAGTGTTTTTCGGCACGATAGGTGAGGGAAAAACCAGAGAATTATCCTGTAACATTTTGTTTATTGTATATTGTTAGGAATACGGTATTACTACAGCCTTCTTCATTCCTACGTGGTGTGATTCCCTGTTAACAGTTTAGACAACAAAGGGACCAAGCTACGCGAGAGTAAGAGTAATGAAACGGAAAACTCCTCCTCACCTGCTATGATTGTAATCAGTTTCTTTTATATGCTTTTTAAATTCTTATTTCGCTTAACCTTTACGGACAAGTTTACGAATGATGTTGCTGTTACGGCTGAGTTTCTTCTGTAAAAATGAAATTTATAGTGGGCAAAATTATATAAATAAATAAATATATGACATTTTTTCATCATATTTAAACAGTGAATTTTGTTTATAATAATAGAACAACGTTTTAAGTGTTTTTTTTACGTAATTTTCTCTTTTATTCTTTTTTTAACTAAGTTTCTTATTAAATTTTTGCATACTTTTGTGTTTAGGTAAAATATATATTTCTTTATACGCATTTAATCCTAAAGGTTAAATATTAAACGTTTCGATAGAATCGGATATAGGTATATAGAATGTATGGTGCGTAGTAAGCTCAGCACTACTGTTATATAATATAGTATGTATTGTTTATATTAGTTAAGGGTACTATGAAGTCTTTACTCGCATTCATACTATATATAATAAATATACCTAGTTGGGGGATTTATCGAAATTTTTAAAACTATTTATATTATACTTTTTATTTAATAGAACGTCTTTATATCCTTATTTATATAGATAAGGTAGTATATTATATTATATATATTATATTAGTTGTATAGGATAATATATATATAGTGGAATAAAACATAATTATTGACTGAGCATCAGTACGCCTATATAACTATAATAGTATATACATGTTTATAATCTGACTCATTGATTCAATTACGTCTCATATATTGCCGATAAAAAGAATATAATCTCAACTATATACTGTTTAAAGATAATGTATTCAAAAAGAGATACTATCGCTAATATAATGTATATATGCTCTATTAACTTTATGTGAAAAAATTGTTTTACTGTAGGTTTTAATGTAAAAGAAACACCGAGATATTATTAGATAATATTGTATAGTACCTGAAATAAAACATTGTAAAATGTTCGGCTCACCTCAATATTTCACCTGTGTGCGATGGCAGGTCATCTACAGTATTAATAATCTATATATTAGTAGGTCAGCGGTTAGTATATCCGTCATATATATCTTATAAAAACTATTCAATGCTTACAGTGTAACAACGTAAATTACATTGGTTGTAATAGTTCTCTAACGAGACTTTTTAGCGCGTCATTAAATTATTTCGTCCATCAGTACCTCGGAGGAGAAAATGAATGTGAGTGAGTAATAAAATATAATATCATTAAATAATAAATAAATAACAAAGATTAAAAAAAAAAAAAAAAAAAATAAATATAAACACATATAATTAATATATATTTCAACATGAGATCGAATCTATACAAAAAATATACATCTTGATTTCCGCCCAATAATAGTTATTGCAAATGTTTTTTTTTCATCCCAGTTTGACCGGCTATAAGACACGTCGCAGGTTGCTAGGCGGAACATGAAAGTTCTTTTACTCTTTAGGTGCCACCTTCCCGGTCCTGGGCCGGAACTACGGGGGATTGATTGACAATCTGCTAGTTCAGTAAAGGATGTGGTTATATACATTAGATTTCCGTTTTTAAATATATTTATACGCAGCCCTAAGGAGGTTCGTTCTTGTGCTTTATGTTTTCAAGACCTTACTCTATACTTATTCCGCCCAGCCCTTTCCGTTTACAAATGATGCCACTCGTTCAGTGTCGTTTTCCGAATAGGAAGGTGCTCCTTAGTTGACCGACGTGCGGACCATCTCTACAACCTTCGATTTACTATATCGTGACAAGATCACTATAGCAGAAATCATACGAGCGTTCTGGCAAGTCACAGTAGTTAAATAAGGAATTCCACACCATTGTTTTTTTTTTACACATTGAAAATAACATTCTTATCACCCCATATTCTATTGGATCTTTCACACCAGTTACTCTTCAATCTATCTTCAGCGAGTTATCCGTAAGCATTTCTCTTACAATGCTATTAGCTATCCTGATACAGAATATAACTCGCGTCTCTATGTATATTTCACGTGATACGCCTCCTCAAACATTTCTTGCCCTTACACTCTTAATACAACACCCCTCTCCTGCGAACTCCCCGGGTCATTACTCCTTCAACCTGCTCTCTTATTCCTGTAATAAAGAAGCCATACCGTGTGGGGCTTAAATGTACACATGTTATACGCTCTCCTCCATACTCTTACCTCCCATTTCTGATCTAGCTGCCCGTCTCATTGAAACTTGTGATACTGAGTTCGTTTAGGTTCCTCTTCACACTCTGACGTCTTGTCTGGTATTATATAGACGTGGACTTTGTTCCGGAAATAAACTGGACCGTTATTGGATCTACTGTGTCGCAACTGGGCGGTTCCTCCGCCCCGCACAATCCCCTACATTGGAGAGTGGTTATGGTAAAACTCTGTCATCGCTCACACACCACTCATGTGTATCCACGTAGCTCTGCTTCTCGGTGCGTCTATTCATAAGAGCTCCACCCCTTCACTTGAGGGCTCTCCGTTAAAACTTAAATGATTAAGCATTTTGTCCACGTATGTAAAATGGTTAACTATTTTAGCCAGTGACAGCTCTCCTCTCTCGCGAGAGAGAGATGGTTCGTGTAATATTATGCCTTTTCGCGCACTGCTCCTATCTACTAGTATGTTAGGTTTTTGAGTGATATATATTTTTATATATATATTCTTCTCTTTTTTTTATATTTTTTCTTTTTTTTTTTTTTTTTTTTTTTTTTTTTTTTGCAACAGTGTTTTTCCTATGGACAGATCTTTTCCTTCCCACATGTACACAGATGTTCGCTGCTATAGAGTGAGCAACGGTTTAAGTTAGGAATTGGTTGAGACCTGTCAATACACTAGTTGAAAATAGCATACGACCTATCTATGTTGCTCTTCCTACGATAAGGTTTTTCACTGTAGCATTAATTGAGTTTATTCTCTTCTTACAACTTGCGTTTGAAGAAACAATGGGAACTGAGGGTCTCAGAATATATATAGGCCTATAATATCTTGACGGGATATACTATAACGCTGGCCAATAACGGTGACTTAGTAGATTAGTTTAATATAAGTACAGTGGATTTAGTGTATAATATGTATATTCCATTCATTCTTAGGAAAAGGCTTTTGAGTCGGACCAGGCGACTGCATTTTCTTAACCCAGTGCCAATCTCATGCTTACTATGTTGTAAATTCAGAATTATATAATCTTTTCAAATGTTTCTCATGCCAACTCAAGTGAGTCTGTACTTAACAGCAAGTACCGTATCTTTCAAACTACTATACTCTACTTAATACTCACTAAACGTAATTTAATCTACTATAAATAGTCGATGCTAACCTTTAGAGTTTTTTATATAGAGTATATATATATATAGTTAACTAGGATCGTCGACTATATAGGGGACTTTTTTAATACAATCGATCCCTGCGACATCCTAATTTAATTATAACTTATCGAAAGATGATAAACTTATTTTTAATACAGAGGATCGGCAAGCGATCTACCTATATCTTGTAATGTAATATTAGTCTAGTTTATACACTTGATAAGTGAGTATGTAGTAACTTCCTGCTATATACAAGCTTTCAGCCAGCTGGAAATATTTCTTAATGAAACACCTGTTAATTCAGTTACAGCTCTAAGCTATACCAGCCTATAATAAACTGCCTAAACAAAATGCTATATATAATATATACTATAGAATTATTTCATAACTAATTATCATTCTTTTAAAAACTCTATACCCTATATAGTTGAAGTAATTGCGAAATACCAATCCTCATACTCTTAACTGCTACATAATCACTTTGGCGTTTCTACAGCTTAAAATGAAGAAAATAAGCATGATTGACAGTATAGGATACCGTATATATACGATAATCTACCATATAATAACACATTATTATAATTATAATGAATATTTTTATAACTGGTCGACTAATGGGGCGATCTACTGTAATCAGTAGTCTAATGCTACCCCATACGAATTTGACTTTCTATAACTTTTAGTGTTATTTAAATTGTATTAATCTAGTATTATATTATTGAAGTTATTGCCTTTCTATGTACGGTATGTTTGCTTAAATAAACTTTTTTCTCTTATGTACAGATTTATTTTATATTGACCATTTAATACAAAAAGGTGAAAATGCAATTTTTTTGGAGGAGAAGCAAATAAATGTAAATAAATATTTAATGGTTTACAATTTCATTAATGGTAAAGTTCAGTGCTGTGGTCCAATCATTACTACAAAACTATGATTGAGCATATTCCTGTATTTCCAATACTTTTAGAGTTATGGTTGGAATATGAAGGGGTAAAAAATGGTCAAAGTCACTCCACTTTATATATATTTACGGGAATCATAAAACAATTTCAACATCTCGTTTTGTTAAGCATTAAATATTGAAATTCACAATTCTTTTATTTCATACTTTTATGTACAAATAAATGATAAAGGAACATTTTGCACATCAATAATAAAAAAAAATGGTAGGTATCAATTTGCTCAAGGGGAGAAACAGCCCCAAAATGTATATATAAATTTTTTTAACTTTTAAAAGTATCTCTTAGGTAAAAAGAGCTTAGAGTAACGTTTATTTATCATGCCTTTTTACACCAAACGAAATTTGCTTCACAACTCTATCACTAATAGGCCGAAAGTTTATAAAACCTTGATCAAAAAAATGTAAAAATATGGTAATTCTTTACATTAAGGGCCTCTAAACAGTTTCCTTTCTTTGTTCTTAGGTAAATGACAAGATATACAATGTTTGAGAAATCTCCAGCCGGTCGAGTTGCAACACACTCACCACTATACTATCCGCTTAACCAACCGACTGTCATCATTCCTTTCCACATGACCAAACCATTCTCAACATACTTTCATTTATTCTCTCATTACCCCTTTCTTCACACCACATAACTTAATATGTTCGTATTCCGCTTGGGTCATTTTGTATTCAATTCTTTACACTAACACGCCCCCTAAGATATTTAGTATATGATTTATATTATATATATATAGTATATGATAGTATATATCATATATATATATTAATATATATATATATTAGTATGATAATATATATATATTATATTGATATATATATAATGATTATTATATATATTATATAGTATATATTATATATATATATAGTTATAACTGTATTTAACGGTATATATTGATATAATATAATTATTTATAATATTAAGTATAATATATAGTATTATATAAATTATATATATAATATATATATATATATATATATTATATATATATATTATATACATATATATATATGTATGATATATATATAGTATATTAATATATATATATATATTCAGTATAGATATTGAGTATAAAAATGTACATTTTCTAATTATTTTATCATAGGAAACTTGTCATTAACAATCGCTCAATTTAGTATTTAATTAACTAAATGTTTATAGTATCAAAAATTAATTAAAAGTATTAATCAACTTGATAATATTTCATAATATGTAGAGCCAGTGTTTGCTCAACCCTGTGGGGGCGCGAAGAAAAGTGAAAATCGAACATAATAACTTATTGAATATATGAATGAATAAGCAAAAAACTAACATTCTGGATAGGAAGAAGTAAAATGTAAATATCTCGTTTTACATTTTAAAAATCATTTATATAATGCCAGATTACATATTATCGGATAAATGAGTTAGCATATATTGAAAATTAAGGAAGAGAAAAAAGATAGCTAGATTCTGACTATAGAAGTGGTGATGAAGCCAATCAAATAAAACATTCCAAACATTTATCGTTTAAATTTCAAGGACTGAACACCGTCGGTTACCGCTGGAATGAAGGCGGTGACTGTTATAATCGTCGCAACATTTTGAACATTCAAGTTGCTGCGGCTCTTCTTCCTATTGGTTCGCAAAATAATAGCTTTTCAACTGCTGATAATTCATCACAAAATCGAACATAAGCAACTAGATGACAATCCTTGCTGCTATCTGTAGTCTAGTCAAGCGGAATTGAGAAAAATTTGCCGCAAAGCTTCGACAAAAGTTGTTGCTCCATGTCTCCAGAGTCCAGATATATCGTTAATTCGACGATAAACAGTATCATTTGATAGAGTTATGCAAAGTAGGTTTTTGGCAAAATTATCTCCAAACATAGTCACAATTTCAATTGCAGCTAAGAATAAGTTGTTTCATGGTGTGAGGTTTTTTGCACCTTTGCTATTTTTATAAGCATTTGTAAAACACTAGTAAAGCTTATTGAATTTACAGACAAGAATTTTGAAGATTGATCCGACAACGTGATAAAAGAACATTGTTTATCAATAAAAATTTCACGAGGTTTGTTAACATACTCCTAATGAAGTGTTTTTCAAATGCCGTTAAGTTGTTTTGGCTCTTCATGCTATCACAGCCAAATTTTTGAAAAATAAATCACAGTGGCCTTTCTAACGAGTTCCTTCGAGTGTCTATAATTCCAAAATTTATATATTCTTCAGAATATTTTAAGATTTCAATTTTGAAGCTACACACTGGTTTGCTATTGCTGAGGTTGACTTCACAATAGTCAGATTCCCGCTTAAATCCAATAAATATTTATCCATGCTTCTGCAATTTTCACTAAAATTATTCTTTTCACTCAAAGCGGGAACCTAAACGACGAATATAAAGAAAAGTGGCACATTACTACTTTAGAGTGTGTCACCAATGCCTACTGAAACTTGGAGAACGGTATATTGGAATTTAAAAAACATTGGTTATGTCGCATCTGTTTCTGGGTTGTGAAGGTGATAGGAGCTCATGAGGAGAGGCCTGTAAGCCGTTAGGATGTTTTATATAGAAAGGCAATTTCTTAGAGGTTTTTTTTTACAAGTTTACAAAATTTTTACATTTTTGATAAAGCAGAGATCAGAATAAATTTTTCAATAGTAAGAGTACAGTGGGACAGGTGACAGGGGGCATAATACGAAAATTAAGAAGAAAGCATGCCATCTGGATATAAGAAAGGACATGCATTCAGTAATAGGGTGTTAAATTTTGGAATAGTCTGCCAAGGAGTTGTTGATAGTTGGAGCTCGATTGCAACATTGTATAGAAGGTTAGATCATGTATGGTGGGTGGGAATTCAATATAATTATTTGCAAAGCAAACTTGGCGGTTTTTAGTTGTGAATATTAAGGTAGATGGCATATTGTGATATAACTTAGTTTATTAATGCAATGTAGATGGTTTGGGGTACATATTTAATATCAATTTAGTTTTATTAGGTAATTGGGTGGTTGGTAGTTACAGATTTGATTGACAAGCCGTAGGGTGCTTTGTGGATTGGCATGAGATGTTTGCTTAGTGTTGACTGGGACAGTCTCGATAGCAGGTGGCTTTTTTACTGTCTCTATATTCTTATGTCTTAATACTAGCCAGACACATGTTGTTCATTTTTAGCGCTTACAATTGTTTTAATTTTTTAAATAAACTTTTTGAATAAATCCAAATTATATATATATTATTGGGAAAAGTGGCTGATAATTTTCAAATACCTAATAAATTATAATTCTATCATTATTCTATCTACGGAATATAATATATATTATTTATTAGTATATATGTATATATATAGCTATATATATTATATATAATATATAGTATATATATATATATAGTATATATATATATATATAATATAGTATATATAATAATTATGATATATATATAGGGTGTGAATATTATAGTGCTGTTACCTAAAAAAGGCCCACTTTTTTTAAGTTTGGCAATAACTAACTAACTTTTAACATATATTGAGTTTTAAAAATTAAGTTCTTAGATGGTCCATGTCCTATGTAGTTACCGACACTAAATTTTAGTTGTTTTTGCTTAAAATTGTAAAAAATTATTTAAACTCGAAGTGAAAAAAAAAAAGACCCACTTTTTGCAAAAAAGGGCCCATGTGTATGACAAAAAGGGCCCCCTTCTTTTATCTGTGTCTGTAGTAATTTTTTTGGTATTTTTAGGTAATTATCTTGTTATTTAAGGTTTATTACTAATTTCAGAATTTTGTTTTTTTTTTTTGAATAAATAAAAAAATAATAAATAAAAAGGTTAAAATTTTTCTCAATTTTTTTTCAAAAATCATCCCATTTGGGTCAACCCTTATAACTCTTGTTGAGTTAATTTTTTTTAGTGTTTTTAAGTTATTAATTTTGTTATTTAGAGGTTTTTGTGACTAAATATGAAATTTTTTTTATTTTTTTTTTTTTTTTTTTTTTTTTTTTTTTTTAAATAAAAAAAAAAAATAAAAAAAAAAAAAAGGTAAATTTTACTTAAATTAAAAAAAAAAATTAAAAGCCCGCCCAACTCTATATCCTCTCTATATATATATATACCCGTAATAAATTTAAAAGTTAAAATAAATGATGGGCCCTTTTTACATAACATTTATGAAAAGTGGGCCTTTCTACATAACAAAACTAATAATTTGGTTCTCCAAGTAGTAATACAAAATAAATAAACAATATAAACATTTCTTCTTTATTTGATAAACACATAACAGGCCAATTTTCATTCCAAAAAAGGGGCCTTTTTGTCATGATAAATGGGCCCTTTTTGTATAGTCTTTTTCGATGGTACCTGTGTGTTGATTGGCTGCACCAAATTTCTTGAAATTTGGTGTGGGATTACCTTATGCATGGGACTAACAATTTAATTCAATAATAA
>JABUQX010120258.1:7500-22500 GCA_015478945.1 Trachelipus rathkii | reverse complement strand
TATATATATACTAAGAATATATATTAATAATATAATATATATATATATATAATAATATATATATATATAATATATATATATATATATAATATATAATTCTTGGCACGCATATCCCACATGACTGCAGGGTGGTGTCGGCTGCAGAAAGCAGTCTTCATACAATTACAACCGTACACGGGAAGAGAGAAATAAAAATGACAAAAGAGGGTTCCCAGCTCCTTGAATCATGCAATGAAAATCTTCATTATCTCTGACTACGCCGAAATATCCATCCTTTACCGGACTAAAATCATATCAAAGGTAGCTCAATAAATTTTAAATCATTTTATCCCTAAATTCAAAAAGAACCATTTTAACTAAATTTTTGTTCTTATACTATTTTAGTGAAAATCATATTATCTTATTAAATATTAATTGAAAGACCTGGTTATAAAATTTTGTTGCTCCTCTTAAGTTTAAACCAACATGTTCTTTTGGTTTAAACCAGTTAAAAACCATTGTTTTATTTGATGTTTTATTTTTTTTTTTTTTACTTTGCTTTCAAATAAAGTATAATTAAAATGTTCTCTAAAGGAAAACATGTAGCTAATACATCCTAATTATATATATTTAGATAACAAATAAAGGAGAGGAAAACATGTTCCAGACTTTAGCAGTAGAGTACATGTAAGATTGAGCATAGCAGTTAAGTCTGGGGTCATAAAGTTGAGCGGAGAATGGATGAGACGGTTTAAATTACGAGTCGTAGGAACTCTCTTCAAAGAAGGAGATACATGACCGGAAAATTCAACAAAAAAACGATGTCAATTGTAATAACAATAGATTAAGGAGAGTGATGCAATAGTTGGAGAGAGTTAGAGTAGGGGAGTGATGCAACAGTTCGACTAGAAGGATTAGGGAGAGTTAGTGAAGGTAGAAGAGTTAAGGAGTCGACAAGCCCTAGACTACCCTTTATCAAGGAGAGTAATATGTGTGGAACTATCCCAGATATGTGATTCATACTCTATAGAAGTGGCGAACATCGCCGTTATTGTAGTACACACTGAATGGGGAGAAGTCAGAAGGTCTCAAAACACAGTTTCTAGAAACTTTAGTTGGAAAGAATATAATGTGATCCTTCTGGTAAAGATCATGAGAAAATCAAGAATATTAAGAACAGAAGAATGTTAGAATGAAAGAGTTGTTTTCCAAAGAAGATATTATGGCTGTGTGAAAGATTATGTCAAGTAGATAGATGAAGAATCTGAGTTATTGAGGCATTGAAAACAAACTTGTTTTCTTTAACAATATAGGTCGACGAAATATGATCACGAGGTCTAAGTTGCTCAAAATCTAACCCCTAAGAGGATCCACAATACTCATGCGTGTGGCAAAATGAGTCCATCTCTTCCACACATTGTGAAGGAGTAATGAATGAGTGATAGAGTTATCAGCCTAAGAAAGTGAGAGAAGAGAGACACACAACACTACTGGGAAACAATATCAAGAATAGCAAAAATAAAAAAAGAAGAGTTTGGAATAAAAACAGCAAATTCTGACCGAAAACACGGAAGAAATTCTAGAAGTACGACCATTAGCTAGAATAAACTCAAACAACTCTCTTACACAATAAGACAAGCACATAAATTAAAAACGATTCGAGAACAAAGGTCAAAAGAAGCAAAGGTTTCAAAATGAGATAGGATCCAACCAAAAACTCAACGAAAGTGGCTATAATAAAATATCTAAAGACCTATGCCTAACCAGACTTTAATCGAACGCACTATCGACTACGTGTTCTAGCCTCCAACAAAAAAAAGATAGTCACCGAAATGCAAGCAAAAGCAGACGGAGAACAAAGTATAGTTCGGAAGAAGAAAGCGAACAAAAGAGAAAAATCACACAGGCGAATGGTCATACCAGAAAGCCAACTAAGCTCAGCAATCAAAAGAGTATGATTTAAGAAATATAAAAGATTCGAAACATATTCAGGATGAAAGAGGGGTTACACAGCGATAGAAATGAGTAGTGCATTGTGACTGAAAGGTCCAGCTTCTTTCAGCACATAGCTGAGATGATACTTTATTTTATCAGCAAAACCCCCACAATAAAAAACTCAAGGCCATAAAAAAAACAACCAACACAGAGGAGACACAAGGAATATGAACGTTTATAAGGACACATGAGGATAATCACAGGATTAAACAAAGGATAGACGCTGCAAAGACACCAGGAAGAGATAAGTTTGAAGAAACACTGAAGGGATAACTGATCAGCCGAAATAATATACAATTACTTTAAGTAGATAAAAAGACCTACAGAACATGAAGAAGAACATTAACATATATATGAAAGTTGAAAGGACGGTGGAAGACGAAAATCAGCCTCAAGAACAACCTGTACTAGATGGAACTTAGACAGAGAAAAAAAGATATTAAGAAGCAACACACAGTATACAGCTATTACAATACAGCAAAAGTTCAGCATCTGCCATATTACCCACCAGAAAGACTACAAGAAGAAGAGGAGAGAAGAGAAGGCGCAGAGAGAGAGAGAACGGACGAAGATGTAGGAGAGAAAAGGGCAATGAATTAAACAAGGAATAAATAGCAAAAAGATGAAAAACCCCTCCTAGCAAGAAAGAAATTACCAAGAACATTAAAATATAAAAAAACAAATGCAACCACAAAAAAAAACTAATCTAAAAAAAAAAAAATGAAGAGAAGATAAAGAAAGAACCAGAAACAAGTATAATGAAATTATAACATAACGAAAGAAAAAAGTTTATTTATATAGTCATTGAATTAATTTAGCAACATCAATGAAAATGAGATGTTTATAAAGCGAATGGGATTATCTGGATTATAAGATACCAACGATAAATTTCTGATTAACCAAGAACGATACATCTAATCCAACTATTAGATTCATACAAAAGGAAGAAAATGGAATTGTGCAATCCAACATAAAAAAACAACAAAAAAAAAATATACTAAAAACATACAGTACATACATACAACTTTCGGACTTAAGATATAACATACAAAATACTAACCATCATACATAACATACATAATATACAAATACATACATAACAATACATACATACAATACTACATACATAAAATACAATTGACTACTACTAATACATACATTACAATCCAATAACATACATACATAACATAATAATAATATAAAAATAACTAAATTTACATATAATAATAAAAAAAAAAACAAAATGCAAACAACTAAGTATAAAAAAAATATTATTCAAATATAGTAAATGAAAACCATGTACAGTCATGTTCCCAAGTTCGTTAAAAAAGGAAGAGAATATATAACCCAATATATATATATATAATAATCAACACGATATATAATATTCTACAGAATATACAAATAATATAAAGAATATATAAAATTTATATAAGATGTAAAATTAATAATACAAATTATAATATTATAAAATATTATAAATATATATATAAATATATATAAATACGATAATAAAATATAAATAACAACATACTATATTATATTATAAACTATAACCATCATCTCAATATTACTCACAAAATTCACGAAAAAGAAAAATATATAACAATAAAATACTACACACAATTGTACATAACAAAAAATACATCGAATTATTGTCACAATATATATAAAATCTTATAATAATACATACTATTGACTCAAAAACTATTTGGATAATTAATCAATAGATGAATGTAATTTGATTATAAAGTGACTGTCAACAAAAAAGGAAAAATATTAATTATTTAAAGTTAACAGAACACATAAACAACGAAAAACACATGTTATTTATCTAGTCTTATAATAAAAAAAACTATTGGTTCTATAGTTTTAAAACAAATCTCACCCATATATATAAAATTCTTTCGCTGTGTGAGACAAACTACCAATATAGTACTAAAAATAGGGATAAAAATAACTAGACCTATATACAAGAAACTTAATAAAACACACACAAAATAGCCCGTAACAAATCCATAATATACCTATAAAACTTATACCTACTGATAGCTAAATATATATACCTCATATAACTCATAATTAGCCCTATAAAATATTGTGAATCTAATCTTTTAGAAAACATATATTGAAATATTTCAACAAAAGAATAAATATTAAAACGCATTATATATATTATATACTTATATAACTATATAACAATCACTAATATTGAAGGGTTTTAACCAAATAAAAAATTATATATACCTATATATAAACTATAAAATCAATAAAAAAAAACTACAAATACTAATATGAAAATTAAATAAAATATAAAATAATAATAAAAAATAAATAATTAATATATATATATATAAGTAATATATATATAAATATAATTATATAATTTAATAAATTATGATATTATAAATATATATAATATAAATGTAGAAAAGTATAATATTTGAAATATTTATATTAAAAAATATCCATAAAAAAATATAAGAAAATTATTAAAAACCTAATATATATAATATGAAGAAGACATTATGTGTAAGATTTACACACTAAACTCAACACCCATACTACCAAAATATATATTAAATAACTAATATTAAATATATATAATAAAATATAGTAAATAATATAATAAAATAAGACAAGAAATATTTTATAATTGTACAAATCAAAATTAAACAAGTAATAAAATTATATATAAATATATAATAAATAATTATATAATATATATATATTATTCTATATTAGTATAACAAACATACTCACAGTACATCCAACAATAAACAGTAATAAATCATACCCATTACCCTATAATAGTATAATAATTTTTCTTCTGAGGCGATATATCTATAAATAAATATGAAAAATAATTACTTATTTGCAAAGGAAAAAATAAAAAAAAAACATAATAATAATAATAAAAAAATCATATTAGAACATAAATATATTTAGATATATATATATTTATATATTATATGATAATCTACCTATTCAGACTATGTTGTTTTAAACTAAGAATCACTGGGAAGTAATAATCTAATGTAATATATAATATAAAAACAATAATAAATATATATAATAATATAAATATAAGACATCTGTGATAACAGGATCATATATATAATAATATAATCCTTAATCAATAATAAATAATATAATATTATATTCTTTCTTATGAAAAAGTTTGGCAACAAATATAACTTAACATAGGTACTAATAATAGTATATAAAATAAATATAACTAAATATACACCAGCCAAAATATAACTAAAATAATATATAACCATAATACAATTAAAATCACAAAACAAAAAAATATAATACAAAAAAATACACTAAACATTAAAATATAATACCCATACCCGTATATTACTACTACCCCACAAAAATAATAATATAAAGTATACAGTAATTATTAAAATAGATATATACTATAAAACAACCCGAAATCCCAATATCAGAAGAGTATACCTGTATTTTCTACACTACCATATATATATAATAAAATCATAAAAAATAAAAACCGGAAATAAAAAAAAAAAAATAATAGTATAAAATCATCTAATTAATAAAGAATATAACTAATAATGAAAAAACAAATTAATGGAGACAGATATTTGAAATCTATCAAAGAAACTCCAATATTAAAAAAAATACATACATAGTAATAATAATAAAAACACAATTATATATCAATATAAAAAATATATATATAAATAAAAATATATAAATAATAATAATAATAAAAATTAATAATAAATATATAATTATATATAAGTATAATTAACTAATATATTATTATCATAATATAATATAAATAATATATATATATATATATAATATACAAAAAAATAAATATTGAATTAATATTAAATAATATAATGATCATATAAAAAAATATATTATAAATATATATATATATAAAAATAAAAATATGAATATAATATATATATACTAATATATATATATATATATAATATTATATATATATAATATATAATAATATATATAATAATATATAATATAATATCAATATATAATATATAATATATAATATAAATATATAAAATATATATATATATAAAAATAATAGATATATAAATAATAATAAATAATAAAATATATAATAGAATAATTAAATAAATAAATATCATAGATATATATAATATATATATATATAAATATATAATAAATACAAAAATATATATATTATAATAATAAAAATAATATATAATAGGAAATAATATATAAATAAATAGACCTCCCCAACCACTGTCACAAATGTCCTTCCTGACAAATATCCACACAGAATATAGCTTACTGTAAACTGTTACAGGATTGACAGACATCAGAGCGCAACTTTGATAAAAGCGGTGCTTGAAAGATCTCTGAGTCCGGCCTGCCTTTGTGGCAAGTATCTGGAATCACCTAGTTAATGCTGTAGGAGGAGAGGGGGCGATTAAGTCAGTAAGAAAGAATTATTATAGTAAATAATATATATATATTATAGATAATTATATATAAGAATTATATATATATATAAAAATATATATAATATATTAATATATAATATATAATAATATAATAGAAATAAAATAAAATATATATATATATAATATATAAGGAAATTAGGATCATCTTCCCTAAAGGAAATGTAGATACTTGTATTATATCCTCAGGAAAGGAATCGGTATTCCTTTCTCAAACAGGGACCCTTTCCACAGACATATAAGGCAGAATCTGTTCCATTAAATGATGCAAAGTAAAAGACGTATACCATACCCACAAGCCAATGGATAAACATGGAGTATCTCTCTCTTCGAATAAGAAGACAAGGAATTCTCTTCTAAGAATATAGAAACCAAGTACTATAAATATTCCATCCGAGTGGAGAATTTAACTCCATTTCCAAGAAAAGATAAGGCTAGGACTTCCATTCCCGTTACACCAAGACTAAAAGTTTCCTGCGCCAGAAAAAGGTAGAGCAGACGAACATCTAATTTAGAGGAAACTTTAATCCATTCGAAGGAACCAAAGAACTCCAGGACGTAGTACCTCACGTAAAAAAGATAAATAGAAAGTAAGTCGTATACATACCTCATAAACAGGAGTAAAGTCAGGATCGTTAAGGTTTCGAAAGAACCAAAGAACTCCAGGATGAAGTACATGATATAATGACCTTTTTACCTTTAGTGTGTCATCAAAAAGTGATAAGGAACAAATATCGAGCCACCATCCACCGACCAAAGGAAAAACACCAATTTCCACAACAGAAAGTAAGGCTACTTTAACAACAATATAACAAAGTCCTAGAACACGTTTAGACCTATAATAATAAAACATAGTAACAAATTGGCTTTTAAG
This sequence comes from Trachelipus rathkii, assembly GCA_015478945.1. NCBI lineage: Eukaryota > Metazoa > Arthropoda > Malacostraca > Isopoda > Trachelipodidae > Trachelipus > Trachelipus rathkii. The sequence continues at coordinate 15,165 of JABUQX010120258.1, read as the reverse complement.
AAATATTCTTTTCAGAGATATATTTAAAGAATGAATCCTGACTTTGAATCTCCTCGTAATTTAATACTTTTCAAAAATGGAGAACAAACTGCTTAAAATCTTACGGCGAACAAACTCAAATAAATGCAATAATATTAAATGACTAATAACAAATTCATAAAACTAATAATATATAATTCACAGTAATAATTATAATAATATAAAATTGAAAAGAAATATATTATAAAATAATAATACCTAATAATACAAATAATACAAATAATACATAATAATAATAATAATAATAATAATAATAATAATAATAATAATTGACAAAAAGTTTCTAAGATTCAACATTCTCAAATGAATGAGGTTTTCTGTAGCAAAGGGCATCAGGAAGTAAAATATCTTTACATGAGAGACAGGCAGTGATTATATTTCAGTCACAAATGCAGCCTGAAAACTCTGATGTGAAAAGCTGAGAAATTTTAAACTTTAAACTTTAGACTTTAAACTTAAAACTATAAACTTTAAACTTGGATAAAATGAAAAAATCAATTCAAAATATAGAAGTTAAATAAAATTAGTTTTATACCTTGTTGGCGTTTGTTCGTGCAGTTTTTTACATAAATCACAGATAAAAGGTTTATAAGGACTTCCTAATTCTATATCATAATCTTCTCTCCATTGTAGATACCTGTTATGGATAGAAAGATTTTGGAGATTATCAAAATTACATTGAGATGTTAAATCGAACATTTAATCTCAATATAAACAAGACTGAACATCATCTCTTAATCTTGTTAGTAATTTCAGATAGTACTTCTCTGATGGGGGTTATGTAGGCCTTGATTAATTAAAAATTGCATGTAGAATAAATACTAATTTTTATTTAGTTTCCTTTTCATAAATTAATATTTGATAATAAACTTTATAGGAACAGCATTTGATAAATTTTAATTTTTAACCATTAATTAAGGAATAGTATTACAATTAAAATGTGCTTTCAAATTAAGAAGATTGTTGTTCTTAATCTATCAACAATATACAATGATGAGAATTTTCGTATCAAAATATAATTTTTAAACACTTGGTTTTGATAGCAAATACAAAATATTCTAAAGGGTTGTTACAATATTTTTTTATAGATGAAGTAAATGTAAGTAGTGATTTACACAAAGAAAATACAAGATAATATTTAGATAAACTTAATATTTAGAAAAACTTAATAATATTTAGATAAACTTACTCGTTATAAAGGTTAGCATCTGAAGCTACTTTCTTAACATGATTTGCTAAATCAGCAAAAGTTGTAAAATCTTTGGCGTCAATGTACGAATTCGGAGGAGCAAATTCAGAGTAATTCACTGCCCCTAAAACAATAGGAACTATTCCAAGTCGCAGTGAACGGTACAATTTCTCTGTGACGTAATCTTCGCCTGAAGGAATAATAATGATTTTGTTATTAACATTATTTCAAGAAATTTAGTTCTATTAAGATAAAGATCACTGCTAATCCCATATCAAACTCTATATCTCATTGATCTCTAACTGATAATTATAATGTGGCTGTTTATTCTCTCTCCATTGTTTCTGTTATCGTTACGTTTTTAATAATCATAATCTTCACTCTATTTTTTAACTCTATATATCTTCGAAATGGTGATTTATACAACATTTCAAACCTGTCAAACAGTTGATCATTAAATAAATAATTGCTGTTATGGTATTTCAAACCTGCTCAAACAGTTGATCATTCAAAATTGATTAAATAAATATATTTCAAAATAAATTATATTAAAAACAATCTCTCAAAGAAACATACTATTAAGATAGAATGTGAGTTTTAACACAATTTCTCAAAAGAATAAATTAAATTTATTTCTCAAAATAATCTAATTAGGAATTTTTAAACTTTAGAGTGAACGGTTTAATGTCAAAAGTTTAATATAAACTAATTAAGAACTCATTTGAAATAAACTCTCACTAATAATTAAGCAAAACACGTTAAGATCATTCCAAAAAAAGTTGATTAATAAATATATTAAATAGATCTATATTAATTAATAATTGCTATTATACTAATATACTATACTAAATATATTATAATAATAATAAACCTACAAAATAAAAAATAATACTAACACCCATACCTCACTCATATTATATATCCCAAAAAAACCTACCTAGCACACCCTTAACTATACCCAACATAATCATACATAAATTACAAAAAAAATATAATCAAATAAATAAAAATAAGAAAAATAACAATATACATCAACAACTAATATAACAAATATTTTAAAATTAATATCTATTTAATATATATAATTCAACATCATTATTAACCTATAAAAAAGAAATTCCATTTCAAAATTAATATACAACTAAAAATAAAATATAATATAAATATTAAATATAATATAAACCTTAAACCTATATCAACCAACAACCTATAAATATATATAAAAAATATAAAAAATATCATATATAACTAATACACCTATTAAACATACTACTACACTAATATAAAACACCCCAATACCCCAATTACGTACTATAAAATATAAATTAAACATAATTATTTACAAACACAAATAAACAATATATATTATATATAATAATATAAACAACAATAACCCTATACTAATATCACAACTAAACATAACTTTGCTGACATAAAAGACTGTGATTCTTACTTAACAATATAAAAAAATATAATAATATAGTTAAATAAATTCAAATAACATATAAAAAATAATATATAAAAAATATAACAATAAAAAAAAAAAAAATATATAAAATACAAAAAAAACAAAAAAATCTAAAATTAATATAAATATAATACAATAAATATAAAACCATAAAAATACAATATTTTAATAAATGAACAAAACACTGCGCTCACGCGCAGAACCCACGCTACCACAACCTAATCAAGGAGAGGATAGATACTCAATTAATAATAGCTAAAAAAATTAATAAGTATCTTAAATAATATCTTTATATTTAAGAAGATCTCTCCATACGAATTTTCAGAGCCATATATAGGCCTAATTTTTTATGATTTCATGGCATGGGTCATCCTCGAAGTCATTCGTCCTCGTAATAGTTCTTCGGTCTCCACATTTTTTATTCCCACACTTTCCAAAAGTCTCAATACTTATATAACTGAAAATATAAAATATATAAATTTTTTTTTTTTTTTTTTAAAAAAAAAATTCACAACCTCAGGGCAATAGCCCTTTTCAAGAGGGGAACTTTCTAGGTTAATCTATATACTAGATCGAAGCTAGGACTCGAACCCAGACCTTGCCATGCGACTCGTCGCTCTACCGTTTGAGCCACGGTACACAATTAAAATTATTATTAAATACAAAACTTAAACGTATAATAAACTTAAATTCACATTTACAGTAATTAATATTTTTAAAATAATGATTAAATTTTATACAAAAATTCAATTATTATTATTTTAAAAACAAAATTTAAACTATGATTTAATTTAAATATTAAATTATTATTATTATTATTATTATTATTATAGTTACAATGTAAGACTTATTTTATGCTACTATAAAACTAAGCCTGGTACTTTTTTTGAATACTATAAATCATTATTATTATTATTATATATATATAATAATTAGTTATGAGAAACGGCTTTAAAATTAACTACACTGATCGGGAGAGTCACTAGGTATTAATAAATCATTATGCTAATTACCAATATACTTTTTGTGAAATACTTAAAAAGAATTAAAAAAATAACGCTATTGAAAGGACGAGGCTTCAGAGTAAATTGCAGTGCTCAAAACATTCCTCTTCAACACTTTTATTGCTAATGGATGAAAAAATATAATTGCTACATCGACAAATATAGAAGTGCATTCGGACTCAAATGAGAAAAACCACTGTGTGCAATTAGGACCCATTTCAGATAGGAGAGAAATTGCATCCTAATTTATTGGCCTTATGATAAAATTGTAATTTTATAAATTATGATGTATCTCTATTAAAGGATGAAAATTGTAACTGTAATCTATGAAAAAATATTTTTTGATTTTGATTTTGATTATATTTAAATAGTACTGTCATTGGTTATTACCTGTCATTACATGCTATTAAATTATTTTATCTTTGACCTAAAAAGTTAATTATATCAAAAAAAAGATGAAAAAAAATATATTAATTAATATATGTATTAAATAATTTTATTTGAATTTAATGATTGGGAGATAAAATTAAAAGTAATACTAAATGCTTATATCGATTCATATAATATAATTATGCTAGAGTTAAATTTGGGGCTCAAAGGACACATCATTGTGTTGCAATTAGTAGCCCCTCTCAGAAATTAAATATCATTAATTTTATTACAGAAATTGATGTAAAAATAAAAAAATAAGATGTCATAAATTGTTCATTTCCTGAATAAATTGTTTTGATGGATCTTGCCTTGATTATGATTGATTACATTCGAAGCATTATACATTGTTTTATTTTATTTTTTATTTATTTATTAAATTTATTTTATTAAATAAAATTATATTACCGATATTAAATACAATAATACTATAATTCTTTCAGGATATTTAATATAAAATTAATATTATATTATTAATATCATTATTATATAGATTATTATGATTATTATTATTATTATTATTATATTCATATTATTATTATTATTAATTATTATTATTGATTTAATATTATATAATTATTAAAATTATTATATTCAGTTGTATTTTAAACAGAAAATGTACGACATAGATTAAATTATAAAAAGCAAAAATTAACTTTTAAATTTGCATATATATATATATATATATATATATAATAATTATATTAATATATATATATATATATATATATTATAATAAATATATATCCTCTTTCTTACTCTAATAAGCATAAGTGATGACAATTTTATATAAAAAAAATATAATATATAAAATACAAAAATATATATATATAATAAAATTTTATAAAAATTACATATTTAATAAAAGTTAAATTAAAAGTAAAATAAAATGAAAATTAAATATATTAAAATTAAATTAAAATTAAAATTAAAATATATAACTATAACATTTAAATTCAACTAATGATTCAAGTTAAATCACGATTAAATTTAAATTTAAAATTTAAAATTATTTAAATTATTTAAATTTAAATTATAATAATATTTAAGTAAAAAGTATTAATTATGATTAAACTAAATTTAAATTTACTAAATTTAAAATTTACTAAATTTACTAAATTTAAAATTTACTAAAATTACTAACTTTAAATAATTCTAACATTTAAATAGCAAAAATTAATTGTCATTTAACTTATATCGAAATTAAATTTAAATCATAAATAAATATTTTTATAAATAGAAATTTAAATTATTGCAAAATTTAAATTCAAAGTTTTTTTTTTTTAACATATAAACTTATTTTAATAAAGATATTTAAATCATAGTTAAATTTATATATAAATTGGCTATAATTATGTTTCGAATAAATAATTTAAATAATCATTAACTGTAAAAACAAAATTATTATAATATAATTTAATTTAAAATTTAAATAAAAATTAAAAGAAAGATAGGTTTTCCATAAACATTCATTATATATGATTTTATTAGCAGTTATTTGGCGGGAAAGTTTCGCGCCAAATTTATTAATTATACATGATTTTCATTTTATTATCAGTTATTTGGCGGGAAAATTTAGCGCTATATTTTCTGTCCCGTAGCCTGTGTCCATTTCTTAATCAGCCATCCGAAATAATACCACATTTCATTTTTATTTTTACTATTTTTACTTAATATAATTGGATGAAAGACTGGGTCAGTGGGTCAGTGGGTCAGTGGGTCAGTGGGTCAGTGGGTCACACTTTGATATCAGTGGAAAGTGGTAACTAATCATCAGACTTTTCGACCACAAGTCGAATGCAAGATCTACGAAAGAATCAAATGAAGGCTATTTATTATTGCTATTTTTTCAACATTATGTTAAAAACGAAATAAGAATTTTTTCCAAAATTTTACTGTTATTAATGTCTTGCAATGTCATTGTCGAATAGGACCACTCTAAAGTTAAAATTTACGATGATCATGCATTAATATACTCCATAAAACATTTATAATTGACAAAATTGAAATTCTGTTCTAAAATATAATTGACCTTGTAAACAGAAACTAAGGTTTTAAAACTGCTACTAAATTGAATAAGCAAACCTTTATTATTTTTTTTATTACTTTTTTTTTAAAAGTTAGAGCTGACATTAAATTATATTTATGAAAAATAAAAATAGCTTCTTAATAGCTCACCATGGTATTGAAATTATAAAATATTAATAGTCACTGTACCGTTTCAAATGTTAATACTTTCTCTTGTCTTTTACAAGAATATATATATAGAGTAATTTAGTACTAAACAGCAAGTTAAAATCCTTCAATATTGAAGCTGCTAATTATGGTGATCATTTTCATATTATTTTTAAGGGTATATATATAGTAGTAGGGAATAATAAATAAAACCTCTCTTCGGATCTTCTAAAAACCCATTTCTAAATAATGTTACGAATGTATTGATTTAAAATTCTTATATTTGTAGTTGTCAGCAGTGTATTGCAGTTTAAAATTAGCAATTTGATGTAATTATCGGTTCTGCTGTGTTGTTATTGATCGCCTTCATTCATTACAGGTTTACTTCATTAACTCCCTGTCTCTATTATCTCTCTTATACTTTAAAAAAAAAAAATACATACACCTATAATACATAAATGTGCGTGTTCGAACTTTATTCTAAGTATTTAAGCTTGTTTTATACAAACAGATGGAGAAGATTTTATAATCACTTATACTTTGGGTAAAATAGTTGAATCAGTAATCGACCTAAATTCTCTTTTTGCCCTGCATATCTATGCTTCTTATTTACATATGATGATGATTTACGAAAAAGGATCTAACCTAACCTAGCCTAACTAATCCTATCCTAACCCAGCTTAACTAATCATAACCTAACCTAACCTAACCTAACTAATCATAACCTAACCTAACCTAACTAATCATAACCTAAAGTAACTTAACCTAACCTATAGCTTATTATAATTATTTTTTCCTGCATTTTCATTGATTCAACTTAGCGTTACTATGTTTCAATCAAACAAATCATCGATATTTGCATCTACCTAAATATAAAAAATATTAGCATGCATAAACAATAATTTATCCATACAAATAATTTAATTTTAAAGTAAATGGTTAATAAATAATAATTAAAAATGAAATTGAAAAACAAATTAACATAATAAATTAGTAAATATCTTTGTAAATAGTTAGTAATTAATAAGTATATATATATATATATATATATATATATATATATATATATATATATATATATATATATATATATATATATATATATATATATATATATATATATATATATATATATATATATATATAAATATATATAAATATATATATATATATATATATATATATATATATATATATATATATATATATATATATATATATATATATATATATATTATTATATTTATTTAACTATTTATTTATATATATATATCGTATATATATATATATATATATATATATATATGAGATATATATATAGAGAGAGAGAGAGAGAGAGAGAGAGAGAATATATATATATA
>JABUQX010120258.1:0-2500 GCA_015478945.1 Trachelipus rathkii | reverse complement strand
TACATATATATATACATATATATATATGACATTCGGTACGACCTTTCTCTTTAAATTTTGATATATAATAAATCAAAGGTTGAACGGAAGAGAACCTACAAAAACGGCGCTTATGCCCTTTCATTCAACAATATATATATATATATATATATATATATATATATATATATATATATTTGTTATATAAATATATATATATATATATATATATATATATATATATATATATATATATATATATATATATATATATATATATATATATATATATATACCAGGGGGTGCTTCCATTGAGAAAAATACGTAGATTTGATCTTCCCTTCTTGCGTACTTAGGATGCTCGTATTTTTTATCGAACATTCCGTAAGACTGTTTCTTCAAATCGTTTCCATTGAAAATAACTGCATGGGCTTTGTCGATACGAGATTTATCGATTATCAAATTACATCGATTTTCTTCACACTCATTTAGTACAAGTCTGAAAGACATAGAATGGAAAAGGTTTACCTTACTAATGGCATTAAAGATTTGAAAGGTAACAAAATAAAGTTAAATTCTAAAGTTCGCTGCGTAATTGATTGTATTCATGTCCGAAATTAAAGGCTGACACGTCCCGATGTAAGTGAGGATAAATAGAAGGAAGAGGGACACACTTTTTTTTCTAATAGGGTATTTGAAACAATGAGAATGCTGGGTAACTGGGTATTGAATATAGTGGGTATATCCTGGAAAAGATAGATATAAAACCAAAAGAATTCAGAAAAACTCCATTCTAATATCGATTGTTAGAATGATGCAACAGTTTTGTATCTAGGGAGAGATAAAAGAGATTCAGTGGGAGTAATGTGAGTGACTGAATTGAGGAGAGAAAAACCCTAGATATGAAATACGTACTCCATGCAAGCAATGCATACATACAACACACCAATATCAAACAAGCAATATATTTAGTTGTATGTAATACGTACTCCATACACACAATACATACATACAACAACCCAATATCAAATAAGCAGCAGCTGGAGTTGTGTAATGCGCACTCTATACATACATACATACATACATACATACATACATACATACATACATACATACATACATACATACATACATACATACATACATACATACATACATACATACAACACACCAATATCAAACAAGCAATAGCTGGAGTTGTATGATGAAGTTTTTAAACGAGCCTCAAAAGATTTAATCTTTTACTAAATATCAAAAAAAAACTAAACTGATTCTTCCAAAAAAATATCACTAAGAAAGAAAACTCCAAAAATATTAATAACAAAGGATAGTTCAAGTTGTATCGAGTTGTATCTTGTAAGAGAGATTTGAGGCTAGTAAATGAATGAAGGAAATGAGTTTAAGAAATATTGGAAATGAACTTTGCTCTCTCTCATTCTCAATTATATGTAAAAGAAAGATTAGATTTTACTTGCTGAATGGTCACCCTTCGTGCATCAACTATTAAAGGTTATATAGATTCCTTGAAATAAAATTGTGAAGGGTGAAGTCATCAGCACAGGAATGATTATGCGATAATGTGATGTGACAATTAGTAGATTATTAAGAACCAGAAATGGAAAGAGAGAATTCTTGTGAAAAAAGTTTTGTATCAGACTTTATCTATAAAGCTTTATCTATTTAGCTATAAAGATATATCTATTAGATGCTTTAGCAAAACATCAAAAGCTACTCGAGGGATGGTTGAGGACAATCAAGGAGAGGAGTAAATAACGATCAGAATTCAAAAGTAACCTATTGAGAAATTTGAGGAAAGATTAAAAAAATTAACGTTTTCAAATGTTACTAGAAAAGATATACTAGAAAACTTTTGAAAGAAATGAGGTTCAAACAATAGAAAGAGATATTGGGCTTCCAATAAGATGGAAATTTAAGTTTTGATTTCAGATTTAGTCAACATACAGTAAAAGTTAATTCTCAGACAGGAGAAGAACTTTTATTATGCTAAAATATTTTACTCATTAATTACGGTCAATTACAATTTATGCAGGAAAAACACTCTTAAAATAGCATTTTAAAAAAATGGCAGCTTTTTGGATGCGTTTTTTTCTTAAAAAAATAAAAAATAAAAAATAAAGTAAATAAATAAATAACGGCAAATAAACATTTGAAAAGAGCGATCTCTCTCTCTCTCTCTCTCTATATATATATATATATATATATATATATATATATATATATATATATATATATATAGTTATTATATATATATAAGTTATATATATATATATATATATATATATATATATATATATATATATATATATATATATATATATATTTATATATATATATATATATATATATATATATATATATATATATATATATATATATATATATATATATATATATATATATATATATATATATATATGAAGTTATAATGAAAACGCTTTAAAAGCTCTACGATAAATGCGAAAAACGGTTAAACACCCAAATTGATTGAACGAAGCATTTG
>JABUQX010120257.1:0-20000 GCA_015478945.1 Trachelipus rathkii | reverse complement strand
CCCCTCATTCAACTGATACTGTTCTATGTCTCAATACTAGGCACTTTCCACAGTGTTGAAGCTGCCATGTTCCAGACATCGAAAAAAAGGAAGCCTCTCTGATAATTCTAACTATCGCCCTATAGCTGCTCACTTGTATTCTATCTAAAGATCTTTTGAAATCTTTCTCAACTCTCACTTCTTAGATCATCTGAAATCTTCCGATCGCCATTACGGCTTTCGGCGCTCGAGGTCTACTGGCGATATACTTTCATATCTAACCGATTTATGGTTTTTCGCTCTTAGGAACTACGGGGAGGCTTGCGTGGTGGCGTTTGACATATACAAAGCATTTGACCGAGTATGACACGCGCCACTGCTTTCCAAGCTCACCTCCTTTGGGTTCCTCCTTCTCTTTGCGCTACTTATGTCTAGCTTTCTTTCAAATCGCCCAATGTCGGCTGTTGTTGATGGAGCGACTTCGTTTTTTCTGCAATAGTGGTGTCCTCAAGGTTTTGTCTTTATCTCCTCTTTATTCCTACTTTCTCATTAATGATTTCTCACCTGCATCTCTGACTCTATCCACTCATATGCGATGACTCGACCTTCATTCTTCAACTCATATGAATTCGCCCCTTCTTTTACTTCTAGAATTGTCACCTCTCGTCTTAATCTTTCTGATTCTATTCTTGATGATCTTGATAGAATTCCCGGTAGAGTCGTCTCAACTTTGTGAAATTCAACTCTTAAAAACCCAACTTCTCTACAAATCTCCTTTTCCAAAACACCTTCTAACTTTTCCTATCTCCTCGACGGTTCGTCTCGGTCTCTCCTGTTGAACATTAAACATCCGTGGCCTTAACATAAAACAAAAAAATGTCTTGGAAACCTTACATCAAAAACGGTTGCTAGGGCAGCCTTAAAGAAATGGAAATCCTGTTTAGACTGCGAGACATTTTTTTCCTCTTTTCAGTTCTCCAGCTAACAAGGTCTCATCCTCTCATGTATGGAGTTCTGCTTCACATGATCTGGGGGGGGGGGCTCTGGTTCACCCGGCTTTTTGGACAGGGTCGACTCAAAGGCCAAAAGTCTTAAAACTGTTCTGTACTTTCCATTTCACTTGACCCTCTATCTTTGCAGCGCAGTGTTGGTGCTTTATCTCTATCATAGGTACCGCAGTGGCAGTGTTGCTTGAGGGAACTTATCACTCGCGTACCACCACCTATACGACGCACTCTCTTCAACATTACCCTCAGATGGACCATATGTCGCAACCACACAAATTTGACCTTTTCAAACTTAAAAATTTAACCTTTAGAATTCTATACTCACACACACAAAATCTACCAGGCTCTCTAACCAAGTCACTCAATCAGAATTGCAAAGTCTCATATCCCCCCTCTCATTCTTTCCACACCAACACAAAACACATTTCACACCACACCACTCATTTTCACAATTTCCTTTCATCTTTGTTTCAGTCACAGCGAGCAAATCAATTTGCCCTTTCTAAATTTCTAAATACATCCATCACCTCTCTCCTCAACATTTTATTTCCTCTGACATTCGCATGTACCCAAAAAACCCCCAAAATACGGGGAAAATTTTCAATACATTTTCGTTGAAAGATAGAAGGCCGCATTTCGGTGATCACGAACTTTCCAAGGCATACATTAACATTCCTTGCAAAAGATAAGTAAGTGATAGTGGGCAGCCAACCTAACTTCCACCGTCCTTTATTCCGCCTTCTACGACACGTAGGACATACGATGTGGGCAATTATTTCTCCCCACACATAGGGAATAAGGGAGTTAGGGATGTCTGTAAGATATTGTCTAGAAGAGGGGTGTGGATATAATTATGTGTATATGAAATGTGGATAAAAGTGGGTGTCTCTAAGATGTTGCTGCGAGGATGAGTGTGAATATGAACGCAGAACAGATAGGCGAGCCATTAGGCACTGGAATGTCATAGTCATACATACAATAAACAAAATGGGTATATATATATATATAATATATATATATATATATATATATATATATATATTATATAATATATATATAATATATATATATATATATATATATATATATATATATATATATATATATATATATATATATGTATATAGTATATATATATATATATATATATATATATATATATATATATATATTATATATATATATATATATATATATACTATATTAATATTATATATATATATATATATATATTATTATATATATATATATATATAATATATATATATATTATTGAGTTTTAATTATTATCCAAAAATTCTTAATAGTTGTTCAAATAATCGGTAAAAATTGGCATGGACGATGAGAAAAAATATGCTGATTTTGCCGATGACGGATGACTATGTTGACGATTAAATCGTTGTCCACTATTATATGATATATATATATATATATAATATATATATAATATATATATATATACGATATATATATATATATATATATATATATATATATATATATATATATATATATATATATATATATATATATATATATATATATATATATATTAGGGTGACCCAATTTTTAAAGAATTTGAAATTTCTTTGGTCTCACCAATCAAAATAGTTCCTATTGAAGAGAAAACATGGTATTTCAAATATTATTTAATTTGGTTAAGGTTAGGTGGTGACGCACGTGGATTCAAAATAGAAAAAAAATCATCCAGGATGGAAAATCTTATATATTTGAAACAAATTAAATGTAGACTTGACAGTATCATGAAATTTGAATATTATTTGTTTGTCTTTGATTATACTTAATTAAATAAAACGTGTACTTCAATATTATTTAATCTGGTTTAGGTTAATTTTTGAACCCATGTGGGTTCAAAAATAGAAAAATCATTCAGAATGAAAATTTTATTTATTTGCAACAAAATAAATGTGAACTTGACATTATTATGGATTTTCATATTATTTGTTTATCTTTTGATTATATATAATTAATTGAAGAGATCTGTAGATATAGGTCCTTTATCAATATTTGGGATACGTTTACGGTACGCACTGACAACTTTAAGAATAAACTTACGTTGTTCCTCATTTTTGGTTAATTTATTATTATATTCTTGTATTAATTTAATTCCTCTTTCGGCAGTATCATTTACTACTTTTAATTGATTTGCAAATTGAGAACATTGTTTGTATTGTTCATTTGTTTCCCATGTTTGTGGGTCATTTTTAAGAAAACCCGAAGGTAGATTGAATCGTTAAAAAATATAATTGTTTGTAGTGAAATAAAGTCACGCATTTCCATGTTTGCAGTAGAGAAAATTCCTTTAGTTTAGTTTTCAATTTGCTTCTGCCAAAATCCCTTCGTTATATAAAGTGTGCACCATGTTCTTTTTTTCATTAACTGATATTTCATTGTCGAAGAAAGCTAAAGCAGAAATTTCTGGATTTAGATACCACATATGGTTCTTAATTTTGGAAAGTGCGGCCTCAGATATTTCACGATTTATATTTTTGTAAAGAACTAGCTTTTTAACGAACAAAAGATCGTGATTTGGAGCTTTATGTGCATAGGGTGTTGTAAACCAGGCTTTAACATAGTTTCACTATAAATAAACATAACTCAGAAACGAAAATTGCGCGCTAATAAGTAAATTTATTTATAAAATAATTTCTTACAAAGTATATAGCCTTTGCCATCCATCGTGCATGATGGAATGCTCCAGGAGCTCTAACCTTAAGTTCAGGACCTCTTCTTCCAAGGAATAGTTGGGCAAGAACTAATAGCTCTTTATAATCATCGCGAGGCAATTGTGTTTTCATTACCTGATCTATAAAGTGAAGAATATCGCAAGCTTCGGGCTTCAAAATTTCATTAATGCGCTTGACTTCCATCGCAGATTTAAGATTTATTTGGTTGATTTTATGCCAAGATTCTTTAAAGCGCTTAAAGAACTGAATATCAGGGCCACTAGAAGAAGGCATCATTGTATCAAAAGCACTCTTTAAAATTAATTCATAAATATGGTACCTGCATGGTAAATATAATAAATCTGTTTCTAACATTTGTTCTAATAAAACGCTGGCACCATTTACTCTACCTAAGTTCGAAGGAGTAGTATCGCAACACAGGGCCTTTATTTTATCTGACATACCCCATTCTAAAAGTGATTGATAAACTGCAGTTGCTTGTTCTCTACCTGACGAATTGTTTATGACTGGAATGCCTAATAACTGTTCTGCATCTCCGCTTGTAATAATTATTGCTAGTCTGTCCTCTTTTTCATTGCCGGTTAAATTGGGTAATAGTTTCCCATCCCAGTGAACTACAGCGGCATTAAAATCCAAATTTTGAAAATGTTGCATCAGTTTCTCTGCTATTTTCTTGCGTAAAGTTTGTCTACACCGTTGTATCGTTGAGCGACTTATGGATAAGGAATGAACGTCATGTCCAAGGGCTTCCGCTATTGCCGATAAAATATGAACAGCATCCCTATCACTTACCTTACATTTATCGAAAGCAGCAACAATTTTTTCAGTAATTATGTTTTGTGTACCCTCTAACCTTACTTTCTTCGATGATGATGGTCTAGGTTGCTCAAAGTCTACCTCTTCGTCAGAGGTGGAGGTAGTGTGTGATGAACTACCGTTTGATGATGGGCTGAAATCATAAGCAGCTGCTTCCCCTGTAATTTTTATAAGTGTTTCAATAACTTGTAGATAAAATATATTACAAATATAAAATTATTAATAATTTTCAGGTTTTTAAAGTTAGTAAGTACAATGAATACTTTGAATAGTTAAAAACTGTTAAAAGAACATTATTGTTAACACTCACCTGTAAATTCTAGAACTTGAAGATTTTTCTCAATCTGCCATATTTTTCTTTCTTCTCCATTCTTCAATTCTCTTTTCCTTTGCTGTTAAATTGAAATCTATACCATGCATAAATCCTTGTCTACCTTCTTTCCTTTGATTTATTAAGAATTGTTTATCTTCCTCCAGCTTAATCAGTGTAAGAGCGTTTCCATGAGCACTATCAAACAAGTTTTCTAAGTTTTTAACCAATGCTCTTTCATTTTCTTTTATGGCTTCACTTCCTCGTTTAGAGCTTTTCTGCAAACCTCTTAACTCTTCATATACACCTTCTAATTTCTTTATACAATGTTGAGCATCTCGCGTTGGAATACGAGTTTTGTTCCAAAAAATATTAACTTCATCAATGACTAGTTTTGCACTCTGTCGAAGAGTTAGTTTCACTTCACGAAGGTTGAAGAAAAGAACACATAAAACATGTCTAATGGAGGGTAGTTTTCCCCTATAATTTGTTGTGAATAGTTGCCTATTAGATACACTGAAGTATCTTTTCTCAAAGTACGAGTTTCTGACATTTCGAAATAACACTTGTATTAGTTATGAATATCAGAATGAAAAATATAAACTGAAGTAAAGGCCTTGAAGAAATAGAAGAATATATATATATATATATATATATATATTATATATATATGAATTTATTTAATTATGAATACTTTTCATAATAATATAATCTAAATATTAATAATAAAAAAAGATGTATTCAAGAGATATAATATGATATATATATATTATATATATATATATATATATATTATATATGATAAGTTCACTAAAATCTAAAAAAAATTTCTTAAGCCATGCAAATTTTAAGCCCTTGTGCGGCACGGCACCACGCACTTATATTTCTTTAGGAAGCTGAAATATAAACAAATAAATACCTTTACGTATAGTATAGTTTGAAATGATGAGAAAGTAAAAAAAAAATTTTTAATCATTAGTGGGCCACCTTAATATAATATATATATATATATATATAATTATATATATATATATATATTATAATTATATAATATATATTATATATATAATATATATATATATATTATATATATATATATATATATATATATATATTATATATATATATATATATTGATTCTGTATCGTTGCGTCAATATGTTGTATAAAAACCAGAAGGAAACAGAGGGGAAAACATAAGGAATCAGCGAAAAAGAGAAGAAGAAAGAAATCTAAAGAGAAAGGAAAAGACTGCTCCCAAAAGAAACCTCAAATTAAGTAAGAAAGAAAGAAATTAGAGGTAGAAATTAGAGCGACGTTAAGTGAGGTAATCAGATTTCGAGAAAGACGAACCTTTTTGTTTGATAATTCAAATTTTTTAAAATTTTTATTTTTGATCTGATTTTCTTTTCGTCTCTCTTTAAAGGAACTATAAATTATAAATTTATAAAATGATGTGGTAACAAAACCATATATATATACAAGAATTAAAATTTGACAATCATTCAAATAACAGCCATAAAAATTATACAAAATAAAAATGCTTTAAAACCAAAAAAGGAAAAAATACGCAAACGTTGATGCTCACGATTACCACATTTAAAAAGAGAGCTGATTCACTCATTCTTTTGACAATGTATAGTAAATATTATATTCAAATTTTTTAGCAGAAAATGCAATGTCTAAAATGTTCGTACAGTATATATATATATATAATATATAAATATATAATATAATATATATATATATATATATTATATAATATATATATATATATATATAATATTATATATATATATATATATATATATATATATAATATATATATATATAATACAGTATATATATATATATATATATATATATCATAATATATAAATATATATATATATATAATAGTATATTATATATATATATATATATAGATTATATAGTATATATATATATATATATATATATATATATATCATTATTATTATTATTTATTATTTTACAAACACTTTTTCCCTCTTAAGCGGGGTAGTGGTACGTGGCAGCTGTCCCTAATTCATATTGTCCGTTCATCTCGCCCCCACCCACCTCCTCCATTCCATTCTATCTCTCGCCAACACCCTACCTTCCTCCACCCTCATCCCTCTCTCTTCCAGCATTTCCTTTATTCCATCCATCCACCTTCTTCTTGGTCTCCCCCTTCCTCTCCTTCCTATCCCCTCCGCCTCCCAAACTCTCCTAACCACCCTCTGTTCCTCCATTCTCTCCAGATGCCCAAACCATCTTAACATTCCCTTCTCCGCTCTTCTCACCAAACCATTCTTCCAATCACATCTCTCTCTTATCACCCTATTCCTAATTCTCTCTCTTTTACTAACCCCACATACCGCTCTCAACCCTTTCATCTCAAACACTTCCAACTTCTTCTTGGACCTAGCAGTTCAACCCGCATGTTTCTACACCCAATATAGTACCGCTGGAAACAAATTTTTTCAAACATACTTTTCTTAACTTTGTGGTTGATAAATCCCCCCCTTTCCATAATTCCCTCAGACCACTCAATGCTCTCATTCCTTCTCCTACTCTGTGATCTATCTCTTCCTTCATCCCTCCTTCCTTACCCAAATCCATCCCTAAATATCTGAAAACCTTTACTTCTTCTAATACTACACCTCCTACTCTAATCTCTAACCCCATCCCTCATCTGTTTCCTCCTCATCAAACACTAACACTTTACTCTTACCTGGATTTATCTTAAGATCCTTTTGTCCACACACTTTCTCAAACTCCTTACCAAATACTACAGCCCTTCTGAATTCTTCGCCACTAAGGCAGTATCATCCGCAAATATTATCATGTTCACTTCCCATCTATCACCCCTATCCATCAATTCCACCCCTCTCCCCTCCCTCTTCATTCCTCTGCAGACACTCTCCATAAATAAATTGAAAAGCCACGGTGACATTACACATCCCTTGTTTTGTACCTCTCTCTACCCCAAACATCTCACTCTCCCCTCCTAATACTCTCTCACACACATTCTACTATTCCTATAAAAGGCCCTAATACCTTTACCTAATTTACCCCTTATTCCATATTCTTCCAGCACCTACCATAATTCCCCCCTCTTCACTCTATCATATGCTTTCTCCAGATCTAAAAAAACACCCATACACTTTCCCTTTCCTTTCTATACCTTTCTCCACAAGCATCTTCATTGTGAATACCTGATCCACACACCCCCTTCCCACCCTAAAACCTCCTTGTTCTTCCCCCATTCTCTCTTCCGTTAAATCTCTCACCCTCTCAATTAGTATTCTCCCATACACTTTCCCTACTACACTCAAAAGACAAATACCTCTATAATTCCCACCACTCCATCCTATCCCCCTTTCCCTTTATACAGGGGAACCAAACAACCATCCTCCCAAATCCTGTGGAACCTCTCCCCTCCTCCAACATAAATTATATAACCTATACAGCCATTCCTCCACCCCTCTGCCTCCCATCTGTAACATTTCCATACTCACACCATCTAGACCTGGACTTTCCTTTTTTCCTTTAGTTAACGCCCTAATAATTTCTTCCATTTGTATTCCATTTATCCCCTCTCCCGCTCCCCACTTCCCCCCATCTCACCTTCTTGTAAACATCCTCCCGATCTCTCCCACCTCATTTCATTTCAATAATCCTTAAAAATTCCCCCCATCTTTTCCTCCACCCTATCCTCCCCTCCTATCCATTCCCCTTCCCCTCCCTTAACCCTCTCTCCTAACCCCTCCACCTTCTTCCTTTTTTTATTTACTTCTTTCCAGAATAACTTGCTCCCTGTTTCAAAATTTTGTCACTTTTCTACACCATTCATTATTTGCATTTCTTTTTTCGCCCTCTCCACCGCCCTCTTCGCTTCCCTCTAACCCTTCTATATTCCTCCCAGCTTCCCTCTCCTATTCCCCAACCATTTCACATAGACCTCTTTTTTCTTTTTCACCAACTCTTTCACCTCCTCACTCCACCATTCACTTCCTTTCCTTCTACTTGCTCCCACCTTTTTTACTCCACATATCCTTCTGGCCTCTTCACAAATTGTCTCTTTAAAAATCTCTTCCACTCCTCCTCCACTTCCCTAATTTCCGTCCCTTTCACGTCCCTCCAACTATTCTCCATACCCCTCCTAAACTCCCTCTTACACATTGTCTCATCTAATTTTTCCACCTTTATGACTTCTATTCTCCTCTTTTTTTCTCTTTCTCTAACCGTTACCTCTCCCCCTACCCTTAACCTAGCAACACCACCAAATAGTGATCAGATAACCCCCTACCTGCCCCTCTGAATACATTTACATCTAGTAATCTGCCACTATCCTTTCATTTTACACACACATAATCCAGTATTGCGCTCCCCCCCGTTATCTCACTCTTCCATGTATACTTATGATTTTCACTTTTCTTGAACCAAGTATTCCCAACTATCATTCTTCTATCAACACACAACTCTAACAGACTTTCTCCATTAGCATTCCTCTCCCCTACCCCAAATGGTGCTTATAATTCTCCCCATCTCCTCTCTTCCCACTCCTGCATTCAAATCTCCTAATAAACAAATTTTATCATTTACCCCGAAACTTTCCCAACATTCATTCAACTCACTCCAAAATCTTTCTCTCTCCTCCTCCCTCGCTCCATTTACTGGTGCATACGCGCATATAAAAACCCACATTTCCCCCCAAATTTCACTTTAACCCACATTATTCTCGAACTCACCTATTTGCACATTTTTACCTTATCCCACATCTCCCTCATAACTATTCCTACCCCTTCCCTCGCCCTCACTCTCTCGTTCACCCCCGAAATCATACCCTTAAATTTTCCAAAGTCCATTCTCTTTCTATCCTTTCAGCTTTGTTTCTGTCAACCCTAGCACATCCAACCTTTTTTCTTCGAACATTAACCCCACTTCTTCCCTTTTCAGATCCTCATTTATCCCTCTCACATTCATAAACAACCCACTCTAATCTAATCTCTTTTACCCATCCTAACTCTTTACTCCCTCTTACTCTCTCTTTTATCCTGACCCTCTTATTCACCACTCTACTTTCTACTATTCCCACACTTGATTTGGCTGCACGCTTACCGGGATCCCACAACTGAGGCACTTCCCAATACCTCAAGCTCCAAAACCCGCTCAAACAACCACACCCTAAAAAAATACCCTAAATCTATATTCTATAACTAATTCACACTATATCTATAAAACTTAAATTAAAACTTATGTTATTGTTTACGAAATTTATAATTACTTTGATGTATTCTCTTCCTACTGTTGAAGACACTCCTCTTCTTCTCAGAGTTCGATATTGATTACCGATTTATAAGTTCCCTGATTAATCTCTTCCTTCTGTATTAAGATCCTTGATGTAATCTATTCCTATAGTAAAATCAAAAGGATCCTTGATGTAATCTCCTTCTGTCTTGAAGATACTCTTCTTAGAGTTCCTTTGCTTTTTTCTACACTTTATTCTTTCTTGCTTGATATACTTTCCTTGATGGAATACCCTCTAACTATCTTTAACCCTTAAACGTCAGAATTATTTTCCGAGTGAAAAAAAAATTTTTTTTTGTTAAATTTAATCTTCTTATAACATAATAAATGTATTTATAATGCAAAATGTTAATATTTGTATTTAGTTTATTTGGGGGGGGGTTCCGGAATTCAAATACATATTCGTCACACAGATGCTTTTTTTTCTCTATTTTTAACCTATACTGTCTCGAAGATTTTAGTTTATAATATTTGTTTTTTATATATTGTAGGTTATGAAAAACAACGAAATTATTTCTTTTGTTCAATTTATTTCTTGGTTTCGTGGAATTAATAATGTATACAAAATAAACTTCTTGTAAAAATTATTTTACAAAAATTAAACTTTTGAACAGGTAGCTTTCATATATATATATATATATAATATTATATATTATATATATATTATATATATAATTATATTATATATATATATATATAATATATATATATATATAATATAATATAATATATATATATATATATATATGATATATTTACGAATGGAATTTCATGAAACAATTGTTTTGTTGTGAAGCATATATGTACTTCACACACTTCTTGCTGAAAACTTTTGCTTTGCCATTGCACCCAGGAAATTTGCATCCTATAACTTTGTCACTGTATTCAGGGAAGTGATCTACCTTATCAAGTCTTACACCTGAGCAGGGTATCGGTTTTGCTGGTCCTTTTCTTATTTTTGCCTGAAAATCTGTGTCAACAGACCCAGAGGGTCTTCCCCTTTTTTTGTCTAAGGACTTACCACCTTTACAAAGATGTTCCCCTATTTTCAATTTTAAAATCTAATAATCCTTTTATATTTTTAGAAGATATTCCATTTGCTAAAGAATCTCTTTCTTTTATATTCAAGCCATGAGGTGGCACAAAACATGTCCCTGAAATGGAAAAAAATTCTATGGTACCATTTCCTAGACTTTACGGTGTTTCGATATAGGTCAATCATTTGATCAAGTTTATCAACACCCCCCTCCCATATGCTTATTATATAAGTTGAAAATTTCGGGAACCTTTACTGGCCCATCTTTCTTCTGGGATTTATCATATTTCATTATCTCTTGTAAGGGAAAAATCGGGACATACGTTGGCAAAAATATTACTGAACGTTTATCAAAATACTTCACTGCAGTTATGCTGATGCCGTCGACATCAGCAGAACGCGCAACAACAGTTCCCCTATACCCCTTTTCATTATTTGTTTGTCTGATGGAAATTCAATATTTGGGATTCTAGTTAGGAGGGCAGTACCAACACATTGTATTCCTAATTTGCTTAGCTCGCATAATAATGCGATACCAGTAAACTAATTATCGAAATAGAGTTTGTAATGTTCCATTCTGGGTATTACTGAACATAATTTCAATACAATATTTCCGCTATCCCAAATGTGAGGAAACTCCTCAAGTTTGGTTATCCCACCTATGTAAATATCGAAATTATAAACAATTCCGGTATCCCCAGTGAACACAAACACTTTGCATCCCCAGTTTTTGGTTTATTAGGAAGATACTGTTAGCATGAGTGATGTTCCTTGAAGGGAATCATTTGCTTGTCTAGTGATAAAAATTCTGAACTTGGGGTTCTTCGATTAACTTTTTCCTGTAAGATGTCAACAAATGGTCGAATTTTAAATAACTTGTCAAAATTCATGTGATCTCTAGGAAGTTGCTTACTATTATCATTGAAATTAATATATTTCTTTATCTCCTCTCCTCCCATCTATCACGCGTCATTACAGTTCTTTGTCCTCCAGAAGTTGGTAGAGTATCTGTTAACAATATATATTATAATATTATATATATAATATATTATATATTATATATATTATATAATATATATATATATAATATTTATATATATATATTATATTAGTTATATATTCATATATAATTATATATATATAATATATAATATATATATATATATATATTTATATATATATATATATATATATTATATATATAATATATATAATATATATATATATATATGATATTATACCAATATTATTACAATACTATGGTTCGTGAATTAAAATACTGATCAGGAAGATAAACAAAAAGTAGTAGCCTACGACGAATATGTATTTGAATTCTGAAACACATTTTTAGTAATAAAACCTAAACGATAAACATTTGAATAACAATAATGACTGTAAATAACTTATTTCTTACCTGGGTACTGAAATAATATTTTTTCAGACAAGTTTCTCTATAAGAAATATACTCCAGGCTTGGCAACATACCTGCATATCATCACGAGGGCAGAATGTGTCACTAGCCAATGGGGACGTCGACTAAAATATATTCCTGATTATAAAAAGTTGCCAAATAGCGCTTTATTTTCGTTGAATGGTATCAGAATTTTGATTCCTTTTCGTCTTTACAGGAAAAAAATGCTTATAGCCGAATAAAAAGAGGAAAAATTCAGTTCCAGGAATTCAAATTCCTTTTAGCGTTTAAGGGTTAACAGTAATTCTGGGGTACTGATTCCAAATCTGTCATCGGCTTTTGTCTATCAACATCAGGTTTTTGATATAACACATATTGCAGTTTCAAATAAACAGCAATTTATTTGAATAATTTTTTGGAATATGCTCACGTACTTACAGATGAAGATAAGAGTAAGCATACAATGTACAACAATAATGAAAAATACAGTTAATGATCGCTAGGCACCAAGTTGGTAATAGTGAATGACTTATTTAACCTTTTAAGAATTGACATTGTGAAATTAAGGAAAATATGTACGAAAATGTAAATTGACAATAGTGTGTTACATTTGCTTAAACGACCTCTTCTTTGACGATCCCCGATGTACAGCTTGTGGAATGTCTCCCATCATATTGATTGTCCATACGGCCTTGTAAGCGTTCTTCCATAACTTTAATGTCTTGATGAAAAGCGTTCACCCTGCTTCTTTCGCTCACGTGACCAAGTTCATCTGGAAAGTCTCCAAGTGACAATGTAAGAGTGAACTTGATGCTCATTCCACAATCTAAGTAAAAGAAAAATGTATTGCTTGAAGAACTCGAGAGCTGCTCCTCACACAATCTCTCGGGTAGTTGTCGCGCTTTCCTGGTTCCCAAGGAAATTCCGTACCACATCAGGAATGCATTCAAGCGTGCTAGCTCTGCCGCGAGTCCTTGTTGTTGTGTGTAGGACAAGAGTGTGGATCATGATGACTTTTTGGTGTGGAGAGCCATCAAATATTCCTGCTTTTTTCTTCTCGCCACTGAGACTTGGAAAGATTGAAAAAAATATAGCGTCTCCAGTGTAATCAAGAGCTTTGACGAATTACTAAGTTTTTCAAAATTTTTATGTGAAAAGTGGGGGAAATACAATTCTTATTCTATCAAAAACCAGAGGTTCCTTCTTGATGTTCTTGTCACATGCCAGTCAAAACTGATTCTTGTGGTAGGTCTTTGTCACCCAGTGTTCTAATGTAACCCTAGATAGTCCAGAAGCACAGAAAACAAGGATATTTGTTGATAACCTCCTTGATGCCACAGCAGAAAAAGTTAATCATTTTTCAAAATCCAACACAAATTAACCATCCGATTGAAGATGGTAGTTGCAATCTACCCAGATTTCTTTGACGTTGGCGATACTCTTCTTTTATTTGTACAGAGTGTTCTATTGGGATATATATATATATGAGATATATATAATATAAGTTAAATATATATATAATAGTATATTATATATTATATTATATATATATATAGTATAATATCTATATATATATATATATATATATATACTAAATTATTATAGTATATTATTGTAAATATTATATATTATAATATTGATATATATAATATAATATATATATATATATATAAGTATATTAATATATATATATATTATGGGATTACAAGGGAATAGGAAGCTCTTCTAAGAAGGAACGCGAAAAGATTAAAAAGGAAGATATAAGGGGAACCGCATTTAGAATAATGGAAGAGGGATGTGCTTTAGTTAACTGATGAAATCAGGGCTTGTAGCGAGTTATTTTTTTTCAAAAAAAGTGAAAAAAGTGAATAAAATTTTGAAAAAAAGTGAAAAAAAAATGACTGAAATGCTGAAAAAAAAGTTGTATAAAAAAAAAAAAAAAAAATGAACCTGAAATGCTGACAAAAATTACATATTTTTGACGAAAACGTGAAAAGAATTTTACAATTTCCATACTAAAATTCAATGCTGACCTAACTTTATTTATATTAAATGCTATTTACTTAATATTTTGAGATGCTAAGAACTATGAAGTAGGTTTTAAATATAAATAACTGAAGATGAAAGTATATAATAATAATGAAATGTTAGTTTTAGAAAGTCATAATGTAAAGAAAATGGAATAATTATTAATACTATACTTTAAAATGCACTTACTGTATTTGGTTACAGAAGAAACAAGCTAATAATTATAAAAATTAAGCTTAATTAAACTTTCTTGAAAAAGTCTGAAATGAGACTTGTTTTTCGTTTTTTCAACAGCAACCTGTAAATTTTCCACACTACGTCTTTTTTTCAGATGCCTCTTTCTGAACATTAGTGACACCTTCCAGCATCGCTTGGGCCAAGCTTGCTTCACTAAAATCTTTTTTCTTAAAAGCTCTCTTCAATCTTCATTGACTTCCAATAACGAGTTTGCCCTCGCACATTCCACTTATGCTCTCTGCCTCTTCTTTTCGTAGCTTCTTCAGCATTTGTTCATCATCAGAAATTTTTTTCCTTTTTTGGTCAAGTTTTTTGTTTTCCTCTTCAGCAATTTTTTTGTCTTGTTCAGCCTTTGCAGCTTCATCTTCGAGTCTCCTTTTTTCTCTTTCTCTATCCAAGTAAGCATTGTATTGTTTATATGCTAAACGTCCCATGGAAAGGAGCTCTGGAGTTAGAGAAATAAGGTAAGGTTTGTTATCATACATTTTAAGAGGACTTTTAACAGTGATTTAAGCATTTAAAGTTCTCTCTGACATAGATGACCTGGTACTTGTAAGAGTTCTGCCTGATGTGGAAAATGCTCTTTCCACATCTGCATTACCATGTGACAGCGACAGTGAAGCTTTTACTACTCTTTCAACTGTTGGAAATCTTGAAGTGTTTACTGATGGATCGGTTTTATTAAAAAACTGAGCCCAATACAGATCTATAGATTTTTTTTCGGACTCTGGTTCAGCTTTTTCCAATTGTATTAGTTTCCACTCATCTAAGAGTATGTCTGTATGGATTTTCCATGGCATGACCCTAGCAATCTCAAACTATATTTTGGCAGCATTCTTTGGACAATCTCTCATTAGGGGATAGACATGTAAATTTTTTCAACAGAGAGCTCGACACAGATGATTTGTTCAAAACATGCTTAACAGATTCAACAAAATGTTTTTGTGCTTGAAGACAGAAAAACGTTTTGTCCTTTTCACAAACATTTTCCAAGTTTCTTAATACCTCATCAGAAAACTGGATTTTTTTCAATGGCAGTAAATGTTCAGTATTAAAAAAAGCAGCATCAATTTTTTTTAAATCAAGATCTTTGAGAATTTCTGACTTGCAAATCCTTCCAAACAGTTTCATAACCAATGATGACAAAACAGAATGCAAGAGATGAATTAATGGTTCTTCTTTTTGGAAGAGGCCTGTGACACTCCGTAAAGATATGTGCGCTAGATATAACAAAGTTAAGCTCTGCTTTCATGGTAGTTTTTTTTAACAACCTCACAATTTTCTGATATCCAGGTCTTTTTATCAGGTTGGGCCTATGCTTAGTTACAATATGTAAGAAAATACTTCTTCACAGCATCCCATTGTTCCAAAACTCTTTCAGCACTCTCCTTTATGGTAAGCCACCTACTTGAACAATGTTTAATAAACTTGTGATTAATAACGCCAGTTTGTCTTTGAATCTCACTGTAGTCTTCCCATCTGGATGGCCAGTTGTGGAAGAAACGATGGAGGTTAAAGATAAATTCTGAAGCATCTTCGCCTAATTCCTCTATACCCTTTAGAAAAGCATTGTGTATTGTATGGATATTGCAAAACCCTATATTTAAAAGTCCTTTTTTTCTTACTATGGTTACTTGCTCGTTAAATAGTCTTTTCACTGATTTGTTTACATTTGGACTGTCTGATCCTAACATAAGAACATTTTGTAATGGAATCGATGAGTTATTAAGAGCACAGTTCAATTTTTCCACTAGAATAGAAGCTGTAGCAGTACCTAAGAAAAATGTCTGTAAATGGCTATACAGAACTCGATTTTGACTTGTAGACCAATACCTCACACCAATTTCCAATTCTTTTTTCCCTGCAGCATTTGTAGTTTCATCAAACAAAACTGCACAATAAGCATTTTCAAGGTCTTTAATAATATTTTTCTTAAAATATGGTGCCAATGCATCTGAGATCAAATAATGGGCTTTGTTGTTTCCTAAACTGAAATCTTCAGGAACTGCATCTTCTCCAAACATCACCTAATAAATAAATAAATATAATTTTATATATATATATATATATTTATAATATATATTATATATATAATATAATATTATATAATGTAATATAATATAATGTGTTGGTTTTTGATGGGCAAGAAGAATAGGTATTTTGGGGATGAGGTTATTAGTAAGGAGGAGGTAATGGGTAGGGTGAGAAAGTTGAAGAATGGTAAATCTGCAGGTATAGATGAAATTACTAGTGAAATGATCAAGAGCGGAGGCGAGATGGTGATTGATTGGATTTGGAAGTTGTGTAATAAAGCGTTTATGGAGGGTATAGTTCCAAGGGATTGGAGGAGAGCGGTAATAGTACCCTTGTATAAGGTAAGGGAGAAAAAGGGGGGGGAACTGTAGAAATTATAGGGGAATAAGTTTATTCGGTGTTGTAGGGAAGATATATGCTTGGTATTTTGGTCGAAAGAGGTGCGTCGAGTGACTGAGCGACTGATTGGTGAAGACAAGGTGCGTTTAGGAGTGTAGGAGGATGTTGTGGATCAAATCTTTAATTGAAACAAATGATGAGAAAATGAGGGGGAAGAAGAATAAATTGTATTTAGGTTTATGGATTTGCAACAGGCGTATGATAGAGTTAATAGGGAAGCGTTATGGCAGGTATTAGTGATATATGGTGTTGGTGGTGGGCTTCTGAATGAAATCAAAAGCATGTATGAACGATAGTGAAGCGTGTGCAAAGAATAAATTGGTGTCAATGGTGATTGGTTAGGCATTAATAGCGGAGTAAGACAGGGTTTGTGTTGTCTCCCTTGTTATTCAATTTGTATATGGATGCGGTTATGAAGAATTCGAGGTGGGGATGGCAGAAATTGGTGTTCGAATGGTGGAGAATGGAGTTGAAAGTGTAGGTGCCCTACCTATTATATGCGGATGGATTGGTTGTGTGTGCGAATCTGAGAGAGTTTGAGAGGATGATAGAGAGATTTGGCAGGGGTGTGTGAAAGGAGGGGCTTTAAAGTAAACGTGGATAAGAGTAAGGTTATGGTTGTGAGTGAGGACACTCCTCAGTGTGAAGTTATGTTAGATGGTGAGCAGCTTAGGAACAAGTGTCTGAGTTAAATATTTAGGGTATATATATGTTGGATGAGAAGGAACGGACGATGCAGAGTGTAGTAGGGAAAGTTGTGAATGGCAGGTAAGGTGGCTGGTGCAAATTAATCGTTGGTGTGAATGCAAGGGACTAAGTCTTGAGTGCTAGGGTCACATGAGGGTATGTTGTTACCTGTGTATGTGGTAGTGAGACTATGGTCTGGAATAAGAAGTATAGATCTAAAGTTCAATGTGTTCAGATGGGACAATCTTAGGGGTGTGCTAGGTGTGAGAAGGAATTGATAAAGAGAGGAATGAACGTATTAGAAGTGGTGTGGTGTGAAGAAAGGGAATAAATGAGAGATAAATGAAAGTATGTTGAGATGGTTGGTTCATGTGGAAGGGATGAATGACAGTCAGGTTGTTAAGCGGATGTATAGTGGTGAGTGTGTTGGGAACCGACCGCTGGTAGACCGAAGAGAAAGTGGATTGCGTCGGTAAACAAGTGTCTGAAGGAGAGAAATGTGAGTTTGCAGAGGCGAGAATAAAGGTGGATGATAGGAGAGAATGGCGGGGTTGTTGTTCTTTGGGGGCATGTTGTGCCCACCTGGACCAGGAGGGTGATGAACCCTTACGTTTTGACGAATTTCCGTTGGAGGGTCGCTCGTCGAGGTCCCATGATGCTCTAGGGTGGATTTTCTTCTGTGACGAGCTCTCCTAATTGTAATGGTACAGAGGGGGCGGAAGGCTGGGCTTTCTTTTCGACGTTTTCAGTCATGTTCCTCCTACCTGCTTTTCTTTTCCGATTGCTGTACAGCACCCTATACCCCCAATTCTTGGGGCAAAGAGGAAGGTGAATAAAGAAAGAAAAATATTATTGTTATATATATATATATATATATATATATATATATATATATATATATATATATAATATATTATATATATATATATATATATATATATATTATAAGTATATATATATACTACGTAAGATGCCCATCTATATATATATTATATATATATATATATATATATATATAACTCCAAAAAAGGTGTGCCGGCAAGTTGGAAAATGAAGGATATTGAAAAGGTAACTTCGTAATGTTCATATTCTGTTTCACATCCACCTGAGCCCTAAGGGCATGACTTTCTATTCATATTTCAAATCATTTGGCAAAAAAGGATTTTCTTTTTTATGTATTAAAACCCCATATATTGAGACCAATTATGAATATAAGAATCATGTTTTTTTTTTGTACTTTTCTAAATTAAATTTTATACAAAAAAAGGAAGGAAAGGGTTAAAGTTGTTTTTACTGAGTAACTCATGACATAGCTTACCTGAAAAGTTTCACGAAGTCCATTGCAAGAAGCAAAACTGTAGTCCTCAGCAACACATTTCAAGCACCACATTAGTTCCATAGCAGTAGTTTTAGCTCGATCAGCATACAGTTTGATAATCTTGCTACAAGGGGGCAATGGTGTGACTTGTTTATTTTGATCACTTGAATTTTCCATATTTTGATTTACATTACAACTAGGCAATAATTGTAACTGATCTTTATCTTTGTTTAATTTAACTTTGTTGTAATTGATATGAACTGCTTTCTTTGAATGTTGTATAACTGCCTGGAAGCCATTTGAGGAAATGTTTATGCATTTCATGCATATTTTACAAAACATTTCGCTGTCTGACTGTTTCTTTCCCCACTCAGAAATTTTGAAGCCTTGAGGATCAGTTCTATCCAACCAAGACATTTGAAACTTACATCTTCCCATCTTCAAAAATTTCAAATTTCAAAAACTTATCAACTTATTATTTTAAAGATAATTATTTTATAACAAACCTGAAAATATAAAAAATTTAAACAATATTATTCCTTAACAATTGTTTCCAGTTCTTGAAGTTCAATAAAACTGTATTTTTTCTGTAGTTAAATACCACATATTTAATGTTCAAGTCACAGGATAAAACAGAAGAAAATAGAATATCTCCAATGACCTGTTTAGCACCCAAAAAAAAAGTGAAGAAAAGTGAAGAAAAGTGTAAAATTGCTTA
>JABUQX010120256.1:0-14857 GCA_015478945.1 Trachelipus rathkii | reverse complement strand
TGCCATTCAAGAAAAAGCAGCCTGGCACCGCAAGGTCATCAACATAGAGAGAAAAATTGACAGTCGCTGGGATAGAAGTAACGATGTCATTAAATCCGAGAGCAACAAACTTAGAACACAAACCTACGGAACGCCTTCATCCAGAGTAAAGTGGAGTGACAGAATAGAAGAGCACCGAACCTGAATGGATCAATTTGACAGAAGGCATTTAATGAAAAGAGGGAGTTCGCCACGGAAACCGAGTGAATGGAGTTTAAGGAGATCCCCAGTTCTCCACGTTGTGTCGTAAGCTTTTTCAAGGTCAAAAAAAGACACGAAGAACCATCCCACCAGTTGAGAAGGCTTCCCGGATATCATGGTCGTTTTAACAAAGGATCCGCAGTCGAACGATTCTTGCGGAAACCAAACTGGAAGTTTGAGAAAGCCTGGCGACTCTCCAGAACAGGGAGACGGTGGCCTGAAGCCATTTTCTCCATTAATTTACAGGAATGACAGGTCAGCGAAATTGGTCTTTGGTTGTTCGCCAACTTCGGATCTTTGACAGGTTTGGGGATAGGAATTACAGAAGCAACTTACAACTTCCCTTCCTTTAGTATGGAAAGTTACACAGAAAATATTTTGTCGCTCCAACAACTCCTCACCCACAGTCCTCCGTTATGGGCCTGATTTAACCGACATGATCTCCGCTGAAGCAGCAGCAGCAGCAGCAGCAGCGGTGATCATGTCGGTTATATCAGGTCCATAACGGAGGACTGTTGGTGAGGAGTTATTGGAGCGACGAGATATTTTCTGTGTAACTTTCCACACTAAAGGAAGGGAAGTTGTGGAGTTAACAGTCGAAATGCAAGTTCTAAAATTTTTTTACGTGTTTGGCGATTAATTCGCCGCAGTTGTTTTGAAAATAATGATGTTTGGGGTGGTACGGGTTCTTTTGTATTCCCTGTAGTTTCTTCTTCTCTCGGTTAGCTTGCGCGCACTCTTGGAACCACCAAGGGGTTGCCGACCGCCTGCCTGCGGAAGACTGAAAAAGGCAAGCTTCTGCTGCCGAGATGACAACTTGCTAGAAGAAGTGAAAGGCATCATCAACAATCGGAAACCGCTTATTGAAAAGAAAGTGGGAAAGCTTTTGCCTATTAAAAAGGAGCCCACTCCACTCGGTCATAACGCCAGCTGGAGTTAGGATTCAGCATTGGGTTCGGTACAAGCTCATTTAAAACTATTGGGTAATGATCACTGCCGTATAAATAATCAAGGCGGGACCAGGTAAAGCAACCCATAAGGAAATGGGAACAAATGGAAATATCAATACAGGAAGAAGTGTGTGTATCTAAACGTTCATATGTATGGAATCCTGTGTTAAGGCATCCTAGGGAAAGGGGGGGTTAGAAGATCTACAAAGGTCTTGGACTTAGACGAAGTGACAGAGTCGCCCCATAAGGGGTGGCGGGGGTTGAAGTCTCCTAGTATAACAACCGGAGTAGGGAGCTGGTTAAAAATATCAGTTAAGTCGACCTTACCTTAGTAAATTCACTACTCGGAGCCAAGTAGATCGAGCAGATAGTAAGGTCGGTGGACAAATGAATTCGTGCTGCCACAGCATGAAGTTTAGTTTGAAGAGGGACTGGAGAATAGGGACAGATTTATGAATGAGTATTCCTGCACCTCCCCTATCATTGTCACCTCTTTCTATAGATGTTAGCGGCAATTTATATTCCGACGGTTTAAAGTCGTGATGACATAGTCGAAGTTTTTGCAAACATAAGCACTTTGGTGTACATATATAATTAGTTGAACAAGTTCTTCAAAATTAGTGGTAGCCACGACAATTCCATTTAAGGAAAGTGGCCATGCTGTGTTGTTATAATTATTATAATGATGGCCTTTTGAGACAATTGTCTCTATGTGACTAGGGGTAGTATTGGGAGGTGGATTCAGATGGAGAGGAAAGACTAAGACGTGGGTATCGACGAGGAGGGGCAACAAATCTGGTGATAAAGAATAGTCATACAACATAGATTTAGGTTGTACGACCTCTTTTGGAAAGGAGTTTTCAGTGGTATTTGGTGGAGGGGCTTCGCCATGAATGCGAGATAAATTGAATTCAACCAAGTGAGTATTATTGTATGGATTTGGTTGGTCGTTGGAAGAGAAACCAAAATGCTTATGTTTAGGAATGGGAGCGATATCAGTCTCTACCAAGCAACCAGATTCAGAAATGTGTGAGGGATATGGAGTCGTTTCCATGGAAATGGGGAAGGAAGGTGTCACCAGAAAGGTGTCATTTTTTTGAAAAGGTGCTGGGGTTGCGATATTGGGTTCCAATATAGAATTCGTTGGGTTGACAAGGTCTGATACTGGAGATTTTGCCCGTAATTCATCATGCGAGCGATTTTGGAGAACTGACAATTTGATTTAAGAATGTTAAAAATGGAGACCTCTGCGTCCCCTTTCATGCCTCCAACAGATCCAGAACGCTTAGAGCGTTTGGGGCGTTTATGTTGAACAGTTTTCCATTTGCCTCTCTCGGAAGCGCAGGAAGCATTAGAAGGAGAGTGTGTCATCACATCAAGCTCTATTTGGGAGCTATTATCCATTTCATCCGCTAAGGCATAGAATCCTTTAGGGAGTGCTGAGATAGGAAATTCGGAAGAAGAGTTATAGGAGGATTCAGAAGAGCTGGAGTAATCTTCCAAACTATTAGAGGGTTAATTGGTGGGTTGTTCGATAGCTGTGATTGTTTGGGTACAATCTATTGAAGTCATTGCTTTTGTCTCTGGAATAGACTTATGGCGAGGTCTCTTCTGAGCTGGATTTTATGCGTTGGGGTTGATATGGTTTTGTTTAGAAATTCGGATGCTTTGTATTTTAACGAATAATCTTTAGCTTGGTGATTATTCTTTCCTTTGTGCTTAGGAACATCTTTTCCAGGAATTTGAGTAATAGTGGGAGACGTATTAAGGGACAAAGAGACAGTTCTCTTGCGTGAGTTTGGAGAACTTATTGGGTAGGTATGGGACAACGTGTCTTGGCAGGAAAAGTTTTCCAGGTTTTGTGTTGGATGAATCAACTTAGTTTCATTGTTGGTTTGTTGAAAACTAGTACTCGGGATAGGGTTGTTGATGACATTTTGGATGGGAGATTGGATTAAAGGCTGCTTTTGTACTACTTGAGAAGTCAGTAGTGTGGGCAATACAGGCAGACGGGTTACAATGACTGCCCAAGTTTCGCTAGGATTTGGGAGAGGAGTTCTGCAAGGATGGGGTTGTGTCGGTGGATTAACAAGGCGGAGCCATTGGGGGGCAGCTGCAATTGTAGCGTAAGATTACCTTTGTCTTGTAGGATATTTTTCATTGAGCTGGTGTGCAGCATCTCTCCTGCTCAATTTATGTATGGCACATAACTCCAAAACCTCCTGTTCAAACAGGTAAGACGAGAATTTGAAAGAAGAAGCAATGTGGAGTCTCCACAATTTTTACACTGTGGTGTATTTTCACAGGGTGTGTGAAATAATTCTCCACACGCAGACTGGGCATATGTCATCCAGTCCCCTGCAGAATTTTCGGGGATGACCAAAACGTTGACATTTAAAGAAACGTCTGGGTTGAGAGGTAAATGTGCGAACATTGTAACTTGTGAATCCTATTTTCACCTTTGTAGGTGGTTGAGGGGTATTAAAGGTCAGCAGTAACCAAGGATTTGGGGTGTCAGATGAGTCTATAAATGTTTGTAACGTAAAATCTTTTCTGTTGGAGATTTCTCATAATGACAGCAGTATCTTCGTCTTTCTGTTTAAAAAAACAAATAGTGCCTTTAGATGTGTTTCTTATTTCATCAGGAGTAGAAATAAGAGGAATGTTTCCGAGAAACGTTAAGGATGACAAAATAGAACTTTGATTCTGGTTAGCAGCTTGAACGAGAAGAGACCCATTTCTCATTAATGTGACTGAAGGGTCTTCAACTCCTAAAGCTTCTTCAAGTACGTCGCTAAAAAATGGTTCTTTGCTCAGTAATAGCTTTGGAGGTAGTGGATCGCAGTATGTGTCGAAAATGAAGTATCAGCTGATATTCCTATAGGGGGTGCAGCGTATGGAATAAGCGAATGAGAACAACTATGATGGGGGCACCTTTGTAGGACTGCCCTAACTGTTTGGGCACTTGGGGTGTTAGAGGCATACCAGTCGAAGAATCGCTGAAATTATGCAAAGGACCCTCAGGCGTAGAAGAAGGAAGAAGAGCGGAGGTACTTGCTGGTCTAGAAGTAGTAGGGACCGAGGTGGGGTCTGGCTGGGAACCAGACGGGTGGCAATTGAAGTTGATGTTATTCTCACCTTTCTTTAATAACGTTTTTTTTTTAATTAACTCTTCCATAAAAAATATTAAACTACAAACTTTGACTCCATGAATGAACAGTTCACAATAAAACAAAGGAAACACAAAAGTGAATAACAGGGTGAAATTTTGGTTGCGACGGCCTCGCATTTAAGGGGAGGGCATGGGACGGGGATTTCTTTTAGACTTAGGTTATGTTCTTCTACTTAGCAACTGTTTCGGGTTATGTTGAACATCACAAATCTAATCTGAAGGGATTCGTGTAGGAGAAGAAAGAAAGATAAGAAATAAAATTTTTGATTAAAAAACTGTGATTTCCGTCGTTATACTTCCCGCGCTTACATTTGCCTAACATCCCTTTCTGACAAAATAAGAATACCCATTAAACTAGTGTTATATTTCTTACATAATTTAATGGTATAATTAAAAATCGATTTTCAATTTAAAAACTTAAATAATGAAGACTTCTTTTTCTCACCTGTGAAATATGTTTGCCATAGAAATAAGTGGAATGTCTTTCATGTTTCTTGGAGCGTAATGAAGAGCAATTCGCAAACAATCAATTGCACGATGACCATTTCCAAGCACTCTCCAATACAAGGCAGCAGCTGTTGCAATTACCCATGAAGTTTCATTCTTTATATATATATACTATATATATATATAATTATATATATATTATATATATATATATATTATATATATACATATATATAATTATATATTATATATACATATATATATATCTATATATATATATTATATAATATATTTAGATATATATAATATATATATAATATATATATTATTATATATATAAACATATTATTATATTATTATATTTATATATATATATATTATAATATATATAAATATATATATATATATATATATATATAGTATATATAATATTTATAGTATATAGTATATACTATATATATAATTAATTATGTGGGCAGTAAAGCTGGGCTTTCTTTCGACTTATGTCATGCTCTCTACTGCTTTTCTAATCCGATGCTTGTCACGCACCTTACTCCAGTCTTGGGAAAAGAGTAGATAAAGAAAGACGAAGAAAGAAATATATATATATATATATATAATATATTATATTATATATATTTCATATATATTATATATATATATATATATATATCATATATAATAATATATATATATAATATATATATAATATACTTAATATATAATATATATATATTTCTCCAAACAACAAATCAGACACTAGCAAAAATATAATGGCTAAATTTCTCGCAAACCACCCACCCCTAACAGAAATAAAAAAAAAGCTAAGATTCGGAAACTTCCCTTAGACCACAACCCCCACCCCCTTATTAGAACTGAAAGTGATAACAAACCCATCAAAACCTCAAAGAATTCTCAGCTACAAGACCACGAACTCAATCTCTAACTACATCTAACAACCCTCGTGAAAAAGCACGTCTCCTTATCACTGAAATTTTCATAAAATTCCTGGCAATGTAAGTATTATATCCCTCATTGAAAACAAGCTTCAGTACTACCAACTCAACCAAAAAGACCCACTCCCTCTCTATACACGCCCAATTTCTCTCCTTCCTCCATAGTAAACTACTGGAGAAACTAATATTAAACAAAATCTCCCTCTCATCACCCTCCAAATTTCAAAATGGCTTTCTTTACAAAGGCAACCCACTCCAAAACTACAGCCGCTTAGTCCCCTCCCCAAACACATCAATCAATGGCTCAACAATTCCCAGCCAAGATCCATTCTCCAGCAATCGAATCACAAAGCCTTGGACACTGTACCCCACATTTAATCTTATCTCAAAAAATCCTCATCTCCCTATAAATCACGACAAAAATGGCTTCTAATTTTCTCACTAACCGTTTGATAAGGTTCTGCACAAAAACAATCTTCTCCCACTCCATTAAATACAAACGGGTCCCCAGGCGCCATTCACTCTCGCTTTCCTCTTCAACCTTTTGCACAGCAGACTTGCCCCATCGCCTCACCCACCAATCACCAAACTTATCACATCGCAGATGAATCAGCTATTCTCAACACCGAAGCCAGAATTAGCCATCATCACACCCAAGACATACCACAACATTAGAAACTTGGTACTCTCCAATAGCTTGTACCGCCTCCCCCTCAAGTGTTCCATCACCTCTTAACCATCCGAACCGCCACCTCTTCACCACCAGTAGTATTTCCTAAACAACAACTTCCTGCCCCTTAAACAAACCCAAAAAAAATTAAGGTCTTACTATGACCACAACTTGACGTTATCCCCCCCCCCCACGACCAAATCACCTCAGTAACCAACAACGGAAATAAACCACCCTACTGAACCTCCTTTCCAACAACAGAATTATATGTGACAAACTAAAATGGTTTCTAATGGTGCTTGATTAGTTATTATAGGTCGGATGTAGACAGGGTTGTTGTTTATGCTCTTTGTTATCAATTTATATGTCGGATGGGGTTAGTAAAGAATTAGAGGTGGGGTGCAGATATGGTTGTTTAGAATGATGGAGAATAGAGATGGGTGGGGGTACACTACCTATTATATGCTGCACATGTTGATGTTGTGTGGCGAATTTGAGAGAGTTTGAAAGATTGGGTAGAAGATTTGGCAAAGGTGTGTATGGAGGGTTTGAAGTAAAGGTATGATAAGAGATAGGTTTATGGTTGTGAGTAAGAACAGTCGTCAGTGTTGAAGTTATGTTAGATGAGCATAGCTGGAACAAGTTGTCTAGTTATAAAATATTTAGGAGTATGTGCTTGGATGAGAATTTAAACGGAAGACTTGCAGGTGTGTAGGAAAGTTGTGATGGCAGGAAGTGGCGTGGTGGCAATTAAACGTTGGTTGTAAAAAGACTAATCCTGGAGTGCCCTAGGTCTTAAAGAGGGTATGTTGTACCTGCTGGGTGTCTTGTATAGTAGTGAGGGATATGGTCTGGAAATAGAAGTATAATTAAAGTTCAGTGTGTTCAGATGACAATCTAGGGCGGTTGCTAGTGTGGAGAAGAATTGATAATAACAGAGAATTGAAAAATTGAGTGTGATGTGTGAAGAAGGGTAACGAAGAATTAAATGAAGTATGTTGCGTTGGTTTGGTCTCTTGTGGAAAGGATGAATCATAGTCAGTGTGTTAAGCGCGATTGTATAGTGCATGATGTGTTGGACGAACGGCTAGGAGACCAAAGAAAGTGGATTGAGGTTCAGTAAGGAAATGTTTAGCAGAGAGAAATGTAGTTTGGCAGAGTCGAGAAGAAAGACGCTGATAGGAGAGAAATGCAGCCGCCAATGGGTGTGTGGCAAAGGGAAGTAGTTTGGCCCTCCTGGCCAGTGACCTACACTTTTACGATTTACCATAGTGGATCGTTGCGTGCTCCCGTTAGAACTCTAGGGGATTTTCTGGACTGCGACGATTCTTCACCTAATTCATTACAAATTGGCGTGA
This sequence comes from Trachelipus rathkii, assembly GCA_015478945.1. NCBI lineage: Eukaryota > Metazoa > Arthropoda > Malacostraca > Isopoda > Trachelipodidae > Trachelipus > Trachelipus rathkii. The sequence goes on along the minus strand of JABUQX010120256.1, from coordinate 7,064 downwards.
AGCTGGGCTTTTCTTTTCGAACTTTTGTCATATTCTTCGTATACTCTTTTCTTGTTCCCGGATGCTTGTCATGCACCTTTCACCCCAGATTATCTGGGTAACAAGAAAGAAGAGGAGAAGGAGAAGAATATGTTAATACTATTTTATATTAATATATAATATAATTATATATATATATATAGTATATATATTTATATATTATTATTTATATATATATATTTATATTATTATATTTATATATAATATATAATTATATATTATATACTTATACATATATATCTTTATTATCATTCTTCTTCACCTACTTAGTTCACCCTATGACCGGGATTACGGAACCCTATAGGCATGGTGCTGTAAAAAATTATAGGAGAGTGATAACAATGCTCGAAAGAGCCAGCCGTTGTAGTAGTATATATAATATATTATATTATACTATTTATATATATAATATAGATATAATATATTATATATATATATAATATATTATATATATTATTATATATATATAATAAATATATATAAATATATATATTATTATTAATATCTATATTATATATATGATAATATATTATATATATATATATTCTTTCTTTCTTCTTTCTCTCACCTAACCTTATTTTCCCAAGCATTGGGAAAGTAAGGAGCGCTTAAGCATCGGAAAAGAAAAGCAGTACGAGAGTATGACAAATGTCGAAAAAAGCCAGCCTTACCGCCCCTCTGTACAATAATAAGTGAAAGCTCGTCACAGACAGAAAATCCACCCTAAGCTTCATGGAACCGCGACGGACCACCACTCATGGTAAATCGTCAATGTAAGGGTTCATCCCCTGGCCCAGGTGGGCCACAACCGCACCCCAAACCCCGCCTTCTCTCCTATCATGCACCTATATTCTCAGCCTATGCCAAACTCACATTTCTCTCCTCAAAGCATTCCTTTCACCGACTCTATCCACTTTCTCTTCGGTCTCCCAGCCGGTCGTTACCAACACACTCTACCAGTTATTCCGTCGGTTTTCAACACACTATCATTCATCCTTTCCACGTGACCAACCATTTCAACATACTATCATTTATTCTCTTTTCTCCTTTCTTCAACCACACAACTCTTTCTAATACGTTCATTCTTATTTTATTAATTCTTCTCACACTACCTGGCCCCTAAGTTGTCCATTGAAACATTGAACGTCTTAGATCTATATTTTTATTCCAGACCATAGTCTCATCAATACAATACAATAACACAGTAACAACATACCTTCCATGTAAGACTCTACCGCAATCAAGACTTGTCCCGTTTACATTCACAACGATTTATTTGCACAGCAACGCTTCTGCCTTCACAACTTTCCTATACACTCTGCATCATCCTTTCCCTTCTCATCCAAACATACCCTAAATATTTATAACTCAGACACTTGCTCCAGCTGCTCACCATCTAAATAACTTCACACTGAGGAGACTGTAGCTCCTCACAAAACCATAACCTTACTCTTATCTACGTACTTTCAACCCCTCCTTTTAGATACCCTGCCAAATCTCTCTACATATCCTCTCCAAACTTTCTTCAGATTCGCACACAAACCAAATCATCCGCATATAATAAGGTAGGGCACCCTCCACTCATCACCATTCTCCACATTCTAACACCATTTCTGCCATCCCCACCTCGATTCTTTCATAACCCCATCCAATTACACAATTGACATAACCATTATATATATATATATATATATATATATATATATATTATATAAATATATATTAATATATTATAATATAGATATAGTATATATATATTTATATATATATAATATATATATATATTTATATATATATAATATATATTATATATATATATATATATATAATATATATATTTAATATTATATATATATATTATATATATATATTAATAATATATAATATATATATATATTAGTTAATATATAGATAATATATATATATATAATATATAATTATATACTATATATAATATTATATATAATAATAATAATATATAATATATACTATATATATATTAAATATATACTATATAATTATACTATATATATATATATATATATATATATATATATATATAATATACTATACTATATATATATATACATATATATATATTATATATATATAATTATATATATATATTATATTATTATTATACTATTATTATATATTATACTTATATATATATTGATAATAATATATATATATAATATATATATAATATATACTATTTATGATATATAATATAATAATATATTATTTATATATATAATATAATACATTATATTGCACCGATACCAAAATTTTCGTCCGATACCGATCCGATACAAGTACTCACAATTTTTTCATACGTACCGATACCATACCCACGTACCGATACTCTTTAAGTCCATATAAATATGGCCTTAAATATATAATAATATTATATATATAATATATGATAATTATTATTATATATATCATATATTATATATATATATTAATATATATATATACTATATTTAATACTACTATACTAGTAGTGATTCGTCAGCACTCTCTTAGTCTTTCATTACTCATTCTCTTACACTCTTTTATTATGTACTACTGCTCGGATATTAAGATCTACAATCACGTTTATTAAAAAAATAAGATAATTTTTAAAAATTAATAATAATAAGTATTATATACTATATAGTAATAAATTATACTATTATATATATATATATATATATAGATATAATTATATATTATTATATATAATAATATACATATATATATATTAGCAGTTCTATTTTTTGTATCTTGCGCTATCGAAACAAAGAAAGCTCGAGTTCTGCGTTCGTTTTGTCAAAACTTACCGAAGAAGCGCCAAACGATGCCCACCAAACGATAAGGGCATTTCCTTACATGTCTGATAGAAGTTAGATACCTTTCCCGTAATGCCGAATTTTAAGCACGTTCTTACGGAAATGCTAAGACAAACAACGCAGGCGACTTCGGTGTCTGAATTGAAATCGTTTCATTCCAAATAAAAATCGAGCCTCCTATAGAAATCTAATTTCTTGCCAATGCAAACACCATACACAAATAGTTGTTCCATTATTTGTATCATAAAGCATTTGTTACTTTTTCTTTATTCTGTTATTCCAAAAGCACGGTGCTCCATCACAACGCTAGATTCAATTGCTTTAAAAACAAACAGTAAACAAGCACTAAATCCACGGTCGTTTAAAACACGAGTTAACTCACGAGAATTTTAAAATTGACGTTCCGGGAATATACCCTGACAAAATTCGAGCAAATTTTCACCTGACCAGAGTTGTCGTTTTTTTGCGTGGATTGAAATATCTAAATTAATATTATTGCCGAGCCTATATTACTCAGGGTCATCACATTTAAATATTGAAAAATTAACTTTTTTAGAAAGACTTCATTATCAGGGCATGAATTTAAATATTTTTTATTTTTAGTAATCGATCTATACCTTCTTCCAATTTCCAAACGCATTTTTTTTTTTTCAAAAGTACCAATATTTTTTGATACAAAAGAAAAAAATTTAAAGACCTTTACATTAATCCTATGGTGATACGTCACTGGATCACAACATTTACATATGGGGACGATTTAGGTTAAAGATCTTTCTTCTCAAACATCTGAAATTTTGATTTTATAGCGTCCTCTTCTGTCAAAGCTTTGTTTTAACATCTTTTCTCTGCTCTTCAAGTTTATTGATCGGTATGGATAATTTCTTTTTTCTTTGAGATGTTCTCATATCTCCTATTGGGCAGCTCTTACATTTTCAACACTTTTTCTGAAGGAAGGAACTTTTAATACTCCTTACATAAGATCTTAAGCATTGATGCACTTTCTTGAGAAATCAGACTATGTCTTTCTGATTCCATCTAATAAAATTGGCTATTATTTACAGAAACCCTGCCCTCACGTCGCTTCTCCATGCAAAATTATCAGCTAATTTAATTAATTTGCCCTCAATTCCGGCCATAACATGATTCCAGACGCTAATAGAAGAAAGAAATTATCAGATCTCTAGAGGACAGCACCATCCAAAATATTTGAATTTAATTCAAGAGTTAGAATGAGATTCACTGGCAAAAGTAGCGGCTATGTGGCTTTTGCGTTATCGCAACAGAAATCTGTGATTCGGTATTAGTGCACAATGCCTATACAATAGCCAAATCTTTGTCTTCCTTGTTTAGGTGGATGAAAAATTTGTTATGAGAGGATCCATGATGAAGCCTTGGACAGCTTGTACTCAGAAGGAGCAATCTTCATCTAATATTTTCTGTCATTGTTAAGCACATTCTGCATTCAGTATTGAAATTTTAGGGATATTACTTGCATCGAAGTGATTTTTCTGAGAAGTTTTTTTCTTGTTTGGAGATCAAGATTAATACCTTTACATTCACGCAAATGGTCTGTCTGTAAATCTAATCAAAAAGCTTAGTGTGTAGCAGCATTTACTGGACTTAAGAAATCGTCTTACCCTAATAATAGTACGAGATTGTAAATCTAGGTGAACAGGAATGACCAAGTGCGGTCTGACATTTGGAACTTCTCGTAAAAATGATTCTCACGTTTCTAAGGTAAATTCATTTAAAAAAGCCAGTTGCATTTTAGAAATACAGCGTTTGGCTTGAAAAAGAACACCTTTTAATGGTTGGCTTGAAGATGTCGCCTGTTCAAACTGCACAAAGAAATCCAAAAATCACTCGTTCAAACCTCAAAGAAAAAAAGAAGATATTAATATCCCTAAAAAAGAAAATAAGAATTCAAAACGATTAAGGTAGTCATTAGAGTCATACAAGTCTGAAAAACTCAATATACCCAATCTTCAATCGGAAATGATGAACTTGAACACCTCTACGACAGAATAGGAAGAATATTAAGGTAATAGTGAACTAAAAAATAGAAAGAAACAGGATAGAAGATTTATGGGATGTCGTTTCTCGCCCATCATTTTCAATCACTTATCAAATACATCTCTCTTTCCACAATTATACAGTAAGGAAAAAAAAAATATAATGAGAAAATTGTAACTTCGTTCTGGCATCATTCTTCATAGTTTTGAAAATTTAAAAGTGTCTCGTTTTTTTCTATCTTTACTGACTTTCAGACATATCTTAAAAACGCCCGCTGACCAAGATATTTTTCACCTGACTTTCAGAAGTGTGACAGAAACGAAATTACTACTTAAAACTGTCTGAGATTTCTTATGAGGTCAAGCACAAATGATCATGACTAAAACGAAAAACGGTTCTAAATTAAAAAGCAAGAAATACTACATTCATTCCGGTATCGCAAAAGCTTCGTTTATCTAACAATTATGACTAAAGATAAATGAACCTATAATGAAATTAGTCGCCATGTAAAGTATTAGATGGGACTTGCATACTTCATATTTTCGCAGGGGGGGGGGGGGGTGGGGGGGGCGGGGGGGGCCCAAAATTTTAAATTTTGTACTTTTTAAAATCAATTTTTATTTTTCCTTGCCTCCTTTTAATCATTAAAATTGAGGTCTAGGTCCCGCTATACAACAAGCCTTGTTATATATGTTCTGTTTGAAGTTTTTCCATGAAATTCTCTTTCTCTAGTAAATTTCTACGTTTAGCCTTATTATCCCGTCCAACCGTTTTTGATAAACTTTTTAAGCGTTCTCGATCTACATTGGCGCAGTAAAAGAACTGCCTATGATGTTCCTAAACTTCCATTATGCTCGGCTTCCCTGCATTGGACCCGTTTCCAATGATCTTCACTTTCAGATTAAAAATATCTTAAACAAAAACTTTCACAATGCAAGTTACTTATATCTCTTTTAACAACAACTCAATTGGCAGTTTCTTATAAATTAAAGAAGCATCCCCAAGATGAACTTGAGCGTCACAACTATGCGTTTACAAATATAAATGCTGCCAACCTGTAAACATCACTATGTAGGTCAACTTCCTAACTAAAGGATGTGGCAGAGCCTACAACGCGATGGCATTTCCTTTCGAACTAATCTCCCACTCTCTAACCGAGAATTTAGTAATGATCTTCTTTCAGTGATATCTCAATCTCTCGACGTTGCTTTGTACGCTAAACGCAGTATTAAAACATGGGAATTTTTTACTGACTTTGCTTCGTTATTGAGTGCTTCAAAACAAACTTTCACAACATGATGCATTGTATTAAATTGCCATCTGATTTACGTGCAAAAAACACACAATTTCTGCGAGGATTATATTTTGTTTGTGCAAGCAATTAATTCGCTATTGTGATGAAGAGCTCGTCGATTTCCGAACTAAACAGAAATCGTATACTATACAGCATCATCGGTTCTTATTACAAAAAAGTGATTCAACGTAATTGTGATGAGTTTATATTCGATTTGAAGAAATTAGATTTAAGGGATTTTACATTGAAAATGAAAATAATTCCATCATTCAAACGGGCTTACACCGCCCGTCATTATTATTGGCTTACACCATTTTCGTGCAGAAGTGCTAAATTCCGCACTATTCACAAGCGGAATGCAACCTTAATAGAAGAAGGGCAAATTCCTTACGTTTTTACAATTTCGTACGCTTCAGCAAAAAACGAACGCCAAACTCGACCATTTCTTATCGTATCCGTTAAGCACAAATTAAGAAACGAAAACCCTATATGAAAGACACTACATATGTGAATAGATAGGAAAATATCAGGACAAATGTGATACTTATATATAATATAATATATATATATTAATTATATATATAATATAATATATATATATTTTATATATATATATACATTATATATACTTATTAATATATGTATTATAATATATAATATATATAATTATATTTATATATCATATATATAGTTAATATATATATAATATTATTTTTATATATGAGAGTAAATAGTATATATTATATATATATTATAGTATTTAGATATTTAGTTCGTTATAACTACATTTGTGTGTTTCCGTAACTTCGTTGTTGTCGTCCCACGTGAACGAGATTATATAATACGATATATATATCATATTATAACTATATAATTATCTCTTC